>AP025074.1:1254284-1320713 GCA_036186865.1 Eustoma russellianum | reverse complement strand
AAAAAAAAAAAAAAAAAAAAAAAGAACAGATTTCTTGGATCCCTCAACAAAAATTCATAAGAGATACTGTATCGAAAGCAACCGCGTCAACTTGTCAAGCCAGCAAGCACTTCCTGCAACTTTTAAGATTCTAACTTCAAGTCAGATGAGACTAATCTCGAGAGACTGCATCACAAACTGTACCAGGCTGGGAGCCGATGGATAATGAAACCCTTGGTTGTTCTCCTTGGAAGAATTTCAATGAAGGCTTAGAGTTCATGAACTGCCCAAAAAGATTTAAATAAACAGAAAGTTAGCTGCAGCCATACAATAAAGGACTTGTTGAACTTAAAACAGAAACTTAACAATGGATCTTGTTATAGAGTACTCAAAATAAAATGAGTTGATTATGCTAGAGAGTTACCTTAGTCACATCCTGGTAGAAAGCACTAATCTCCTCCTCTGTAAGACCACCCTCGTCAGAGTTCTCCTCCCAACCAAGTGACCGTAGGAATGCAGCCTCCTCTTCCTCTGAAAATAATGGATTGCGGCTAGATCTAGTCTTGCCATTCCTATCAGCTTTCTCGGCATGAAAAGCATCACCATTGCAGATCAGGTTACCCTGACTTTCTTCTAATTTTCTCTCATTTCGGCAATGCAATGAAGGATCGTTCTTCCCCTGAGAGGTAGCAGACGCGGGGACGATTTCAGCCTCACCAGTATTAACCTGGATGGATGTAGAAGCGCCAGCCTGCACAGGTTCTTCACCTGTGATAACTGAAGGACTGGCAGATTTTTTCCTCACGAGATTGAAAAAATCATTTCGGCTCTGAGCTTGAGATGTCGGCCTCTTCTCCAACACTGTCAAGACATTCTTACGCTGAGCAGTAGGGGATATTGCAGACAATCCAGCAACTGATGCGGCAGTGACTACAGGTGAATTTACAGACTTGCTACTATCAGTAGTACTAGAGCTATCCCTGATGGCAGAAGGGACGGCACTCCTCTCCCTTGCTGGTTTGAGGACCTGAAGCTTCCCAGTATTGCCTGTCCTTAAGACATCAGCTTTTGCACTGCCACCATGCACTGAAGCGCTAAGGAGAGGAGAAGAGATTGGATGCTGCCCAAGCTTGCTGCCTTTCACTTTATCTAACGAATTCATAGACTGAAAACAAAGAAATTATCTATCTCAAATTCGACTGTTTGACATCTAGCATTACAAATGACAGACAGCCCCATCTCTATCAAAATCCCTAACATCCAAAGCACCTGCAACAGGTCATTAACCAAGAAGCAGAAAATCTTCAAGGCTTTTAGTTCAAATATACATATAGTTGTCTTCGTTTGTCTCATTCCTCATAGATCTATGAAAGGTAAAGGACCCATACATTTTTCAGATCAACATCGTTTACCTTACATGTACTGAAAGCAGGTACTCATTACCATAATTATAAGCCAACTGAAACAGAATGGAGTTTCTCCTAATCAAATCTCCATGTACTTTACGACACTCACAGTATATTTTAGAACCCAAGACACAGTGTCACAGTCAAACACATGATCCACAAGTATAGTGCAAAAAAAGGAGAGTTTTTTCCTACCATGTCTCCTCACCTACTTTTCTATACAAGCTTGTGTACCTAAAAGGCCTCGACATAACCAAATAAATGAGACCAAGAGCAATCTGCCTTATGACTTCATATGTAAGCCATCAACAAGAGAAGGGAGTTTCTCCTAACCAAATCTTGCCAATTTCCAATGTGTGTATGTGCGTCTCTCTCTCTCTCTCTCTCTGTGTGTGTGTGAGAGAGAGAGAGAGAGAGAGAGAGAGAGCTAAGAACTAACCGGCAAAGGAAAAGGTCAGGCAACCAAGGGAGGGACACAGAGGCGCAACCAAGAGAGAGACAGAGAGGCACAAACTAATCAGCCAAGTAAAAGGTCAGGCAACTACGTCAACAAAAACAGTCAGCCACAATTAAAGGTTCGCAGCTGAAAGAAGAAAATAAAATAATAGGGTAAAACCTTCATTTATCTAGAAGAATTTCCTTGCATTCGGATCCCCTCTTTTTTTCTTACTCTACGTTCTTAATAAAGCTTCAATTCACCTTTTTTTCACTTTAAATAACTTTTGCACAAAATATTTGCACTATATGTGCAAACTAATGCATCTTTTATTGAAGAGTATGTTATAAGTCTTAAAATAAGTACCATATTGAATATTTTATATTATCCATATTGATAACTTATTGCACAAAATTTATTGAATCAAAAATGAAAAATCAAATGGTTCCAAACATCGTCATAATAAAAAATGGAAAAAGTTTATAATTACGCTTCAAACATACTTTAAACCTCCCATTCAATAGAAGCGGCAACAAGCCTCATAGCTAAAGGCTTAAAGCTATCAAAGTGTCTAGACTGAGTCCTTAAGCTGAACTTCAAAAATACACCCCAAACGAAATTCTCTTTCGGGGGGGGGGGGGGGGGGGGGGGTAGATTTCCCAAGTGAACAATAAGATGGCAAACGCAACTCTTTCTAGTGCAGAATAAAAGATTTAACAGAAAATTAGACATGACAAGAAAGCTTCTGGATATGGAAGACAATTCAACAAAGACATTAATGGAAATATCCTTAGGATGCTACATGTTTTTTAAAAGAACAATAATGCCATCCTTCAAACATATGCATGTAACCAATTTTGATGAAGTTAATTACAAAAAAAAAAACAATTTTGATGAAGTTACAAAAATATGACATTTTCAAAACTTTCAAATGAGTTCTGGAAATACATATCCTGTGCATGAAAATGAGGTTACCTTGCTCATTTCAATGTGGCATAAAGATAAAAAATGATAGCGGGGATAGTAACTAAAATTTATGTGGCAGACGGACCGCACGCATATGCTTGAACAGGTTATATTCAATGAAGTTTCTTGCAATTACAATATGTAACAACAATTTGAAACGTACTCAAGGCTAAATATCCATTCCATGGAGCTTAAGATAACAATCTTTAGATAACAAATATATTCTAGTGCCACAACAATTTTTTTAAATATAAAATCACAGAATGATATTAATGGAACAATAAGAATAGTCAGAGAAGAAAACCAGTTGGTAACAACTTTTCGTAATATTGTCAGGAAAAAACCCACTTGTAAGAAAGTATAAGGAATGAAGATGAGAAGTTTCCCCTGATGCCATAGTAAAAGAAACAACGTGAGTCAACTAAAAATATGCGCCTAAAGGTTTGAGAACACAAGTCCGATAATCAACCACGGAAACAGTGTAAAGACCAATTTGAATGGATAGCTTCTGGAAGCCCTAGTTATTTACAAGTGCACAAGACACACCCTTCGCCTCACACCACACAAAGAAATGCATCTTTTAGTAGAGCTGATCACACACAAAAGCATTACAACCATATTGCTCTCGATAAAAATGAAGAGCAACTCCATTCTATGCTTTCGCATAGTAACATAAAATAAGCAGGGACATGTATAGCAATTGTGGTTCAAATTCATAACTCATTGTAGGCTGATCACATGTGACCTTACCCTAGCAATAAAAAGCTAGGACACAAGTCCAACAAGTCAAGGATATTAAGACAAAGCATTTCAATATACGCCATGTATGTAAGTGCACCACTGAAGAGCGGGTTGGAAAGAGAAGTCATTAAACAAGAAAGGAAGAAAGGAAGAAGGTGGAGCGGGCGGAGGGGGGGGAGACGATCAGTAAGAGGAATATACAAGCACATTCCACCTTTTAACTGATATTTATTGGAAGATTAAGAAATCAATGCTGCTATTTGTAAACTGTTAGGAACAGTAGGCATAAGCTAAAAAACGAGATGCTTGCTTGAGACTAGATAGCTAGCTTGTTTCAGATTTCATGACCAAGTACTTTTTGGCGATTATACTACTTTCAGGTGCGCTTTCTTCCATATAGTTGAAAAAAATTAAAGCAAGGGTCCGCAGAAGCTGAGCAATTCAAAGCTTCCTGAGGGAACTCAACTAAACCATGTCTGAGTTGCATCCAGGAAGTTCCATCAATAAGTTTCATACATAGAAAAGGAAAGGGACAAAGAAACGGCAATTTTTTCGTACAAACAAGTGTTTCACTCGATCTCAATAAATGCTCATCTTGAATAGGCAAAGAAAGATAATGGAATTGGTATTTGTAACTGAAGAATACACATACACACATCAAGAGGGACACCAACCTTTAAATGAAATATATCCAATACTGATTCAGCATTTATTGTCTCATTCGCCCTACAGCTTTTGCATCAACCAAGAAACTGCCTTCGGAGATTAGTTGAACATCATCTTTTACACAATCGTTCTCATGATGAGTTCCAGAATACAAGCAAAGAAACCCAACACTTCATGACAATTGCAATTCAAGAGCTAAGCTCTACTTTGGATTGGTGGAAAGGGGATGGAAAGGATCAATAGTTACATGCCAGACAAGGGGAAGGCAGCAAGGAGAGAGTACTACAATATATAGTGATCAATAGCTCTAAGTAATGGACAGGAAATTATTTTTGTCTTGTTGGGTAAATGAAGTGACAAACGGATGCTATTGTCTTAGTTAAATTCAGATACGGTGCTATGTTCACTTCAAATAATTTTCAGCGAATTGCTTTCCTTACTTTCCAACCATCCATTTTAAGGAAACTACAGTTAAAACTCAGGCTCTTTCCAACAAAACCTGTCTTTATTCCCTTAATATTCTTCTCAAAAAAACCTAAATGCCTGGCAACCAATTCTATTATCCCTAGTCCTTCCCACTTGTCCTCCCTCTTCAACATATCAAACCATAGTGTTGATGAATTCTACCGCACTAAACCAAACCAGCAGAATGGTTTTGGGAAAAGCTGAAAAACTTAAGGCCCTGAAAAGCTGCATAAATATGGTATCATATTAATGCATCACCATGTTCTAAATCGTTGTGGATCCTAATGCCTTAAATACCCACATAGACATGAGTCATCATAGAAATAGATAAACCAGCACATACGGAATCCACACTCAACCAACTTTCAGGATACCAACGTTGATCCCTAGCTAAATAAACACGCAAAAGCTTCAACTAGACACAAGGATAGAAAGATAGCAATATGTAACGTAAGGTGGATGGATTTTCATCAAATCCTGAGAACCTTAAAGACTCATTCTGAATGAAAAAAATGACCAGTATAAAAAGCTGCCTAAAATAGGCAAAACTATAAAAGACAGTAATCGATAAGGTCTTGTACAGCAACCAAGCCAACAAAATAGATGAACATCAGGACTCCAGTAGAGATTCAAAATAACTGGAAAACTTGCAATCATTTTGGTAAATGCACAAGAATCCTGTGACTCTTGCCAGCATACTTCTATGCCGCCATCTACAGGCTCTGCCATCTGAAACAGTTAAAGTATACCACAACTTCGGACTATCACATTGAAAAGCATGCCATGCACCATCAAACCATCTTCAGAAGCAATCTAGGCTAAATATTGAATTTAACAATAGCCAAAACAATATAATGCATAAGATTATAAGCAATATAAAAACATCAGTAAATTCTACAAGCGATTGATTAACTAAGTTATCACATGATATAGACATTGGTGTAGGCAGAATATGTCCATAAAGGCAGAAATTTTACCAAAGGTTTTTGCATGGCAGGGGTGACAGGAATCAATTGCCGACTCTGTTTAAGGGCCAGCTCTTCCAGTCTTTGTGACTCGCTGGATAACTATGATATCATAAACAACCTATAAGAGTCAAAATAATATGAGCAATGCTACCAAAGCAAAGGGGCATTTGCAGATACCTGAGGAACAGTTTGAGCACGTGAAGAACCCAGAGCCACAGCCTCAGCCATATTGAGTCCAGTGGTAGTGCTTAGGGTCTGTACAGAAGTATTAAAAATAGAACCCTGCTGTCCTTGAGAGACACTGGTGCCACTGCTCCCCACCACTCGAGGGGTTTCAGCAAGAGCAGAAACCCATTTATCACCAATGGTAAAAGCTGAGGCACTGGATTTTGAGTTATGGATGACATTAGTCAATCCTGGAGATGGAACCCTTCCTATCTCAAGAGCTTCTTGTCTTTCTTCTGACCCCAGGCGAGGGAATGTTATTCCCATTGCAACTTTGTGCATGCTACCGACATAGCCACCCTTCTCGAGTGGGCCATTGGCTCCAGCATCACTTTTATCGGTCACAATACTTAATCCAGCGGAAGGTTTATTAGGCCATACCTCACAACGCCTTCCAGAAATCATCGACTGGGAACGCCTTATACCATCCTTCTCAAACCTGCCAGAGAACATGCTCCTTGGAGACGCATCGTGCCGTTTAGAATCCCCAAAAACTTTCCTATTTTTCTCCTGATATTCCTGTATGTCCTTTTCCCAGTCCCTAGAACGGTTATTTCTACCAAAATTACTATAAGAAGGAGATTGAACTGAACCATTACTGTTATAACTCCGGCGAGAAAATGATGGAGAGATTCTCCCAGAGCTAGATGATCGTCCTCTATCCTGATCAGTAATCCTCGGGGATGATTTATACCTCCCTAGCTTTGATCCAGCATGGTCATCTATAATAGAAGGAAAAGAAAATGAAAAACGAACGTCAATGCCACCTCAATCACAACACAAATAATCTAAAAGGTTCGGTGAGAATAAAGATGCTTACCTGAATGCGACGAGGATGATGAATGCGGGCGGAGAGTGCCCACACCAGTTACACTTCCATTGTTTTTCAACCATTCTGGTACTAATGATGGCTCACTTCTTTCCATAATAATCATAGAACAAATCCATAAAACCAAAAGGACACAACCAACTCAGTCCAATGCCAAATTAGCCGTCTCCTCAACTCTTCTCCGTGTAAAATTCAGAAAGCCCCAGGTATCCCCAAACGAATCCCAGGCGTCAAAATAAAATTGGTCAGACTGCTACTATATACATGCACTATGTGAGATTCACACCTCTTCTCTAACTAAGATTGTAACCAGAATTCAAGAGCACCTGCAGTCATTATTAAATAAAGAATGTGTTGTAAACCCTAGTGCTATCGGTTGTTTTTCTCCTTTCTCTATACACTTTATTTATTCCCTTAAACGAGATCAATGGAGATTATCTAACTGACTTCACCAGATAAAACCAAACCCACATAGTATCTGTCACTTCAAAGAGCGATACAAACTAGGGCTTCTTACGGACTCCAAGCCCAATAAACCCAAAATAATTGGACGTTTTGCTTAACCCTCATCACCAATTCTTCAAAATTTTCTTCAAAACCAGAAAAATAACACTGTTACACGAAAATCCCATACCTCTCATCCAAACAAAAGGGGGGAATCCAAAATATGAACCCTAGCCCCCAATTATTCACCAGATAATTCACCACTACGAAAAACTTAAGGGTCTAATGCTTCAGTAATATCAGAAATTTCAACAGTATAGACGACAGATCAACCCAAAAAACCGCTGGCCGAAATAACCATAAACACGATTCTTATCATATACCCTCAAATAAAAGCACCAGCAGAATAAAAAAAAGCCAAACCCTACTCGTTTTTCGAGGTATAAACGTACGCCGCCTTTGCCGTTCCGTACGTTTCAATTTCTTCGACGAAGGAACTCAGTATTCCGCAAGTTTCTTCTCCCGTCTGCGCTCCTTGCAGAAAGAGTAGCTACCAGAGTAGAGAAGATACCGAAAGACACGAAAATAAGGGATTGAGAGGACTGCGCAGAGAAGAAGATTTTATGTGGGCGTATTCGGTGACAGAGAGAAATAGGGGAGATTTTCTAGACAGTATAGAAATAAATAAAATAGAATAGAATAGGCTTAGAAGGTTGAATCCGAACCAAGTAACTCTCTCTCCCACACCAAGTCCCAAAGATATTGTAGGGATGTAAATCAGATATCCAACGGCCCGCTAGCATGAGCTTGGTCATATACACCGTAGTCTACATTAAGAGCCTCCAGCACGGCAGGCAAACCTACAAGTCAAGGAAGCCACACAATGCACTTGCTGGAAAGGGACTCTCTTGCCTTTGGCAAAAATTGAACTCATGACCTCCTTTTCGAGAACTCCTGCCCAAAATCAGTTGGGCTATGTCATGGGGACAGAATAGGCTTTAGAAGTTCATGGGGAAGGAAAGGGTTTGGGTGGGTAGAGTATAGGAGTATAGGATAATAGGTGATGGGAATAAAAGTTTTTTTTACCTAATTTTGTTTGGATTTGAGTTGAGAATTTGGTGAATTGGGTTTTACTCTATATAGTTCTCCGTTGGTTTTTTAAGATATAATAGATGTGAGCCGATACATTTGTTAGATAATATATGATAACTAGATAAAGTTATATTGCATACAATACATGAAACAAATCGTTATAGACTGTGATAGGTTATTATATGGTCAACCATCATATCTTTCTTCGGGTAAATCTTTTGATGCGTCATGGGAGCAAGGATAAGACGTTTACGGTGAACTAGACTCTTGTATTAGCGCATGGTCTAGGAAGAGGTTGGATCGTTTCGCGATCCGATGTACACAATTTTATCTTACACTTTGGGTAAGAGACTGTTTTCGCGACTCGAACACGTGCCCTCAATGTTACAAAGAATCAATCTTACCATTTGGTCCAAGGCCCGTCCTCAGAGCAAAGAGAAAGGAGAATTTTAATATAATTCCTTCAAATGCATTGATTATCCTAGCGATCATTGTATGGTTTAAATCTTTGGTAAGTCAGTTTTTAATTAAGATATAAAAAATTACATGAATTCTTAATATACAATTTAAAATCAAAATATTAGTTTGTGTTTTGAATGATATTATGTCAATAGTTTGTCCTTTGTTTACAATGATATCTACTATATGAGGTCAGATGAGGTTTTTAATGAGGCAAAATATGAGCCCTCCAATCACGTAACGCCACGTGTACAAAAGGGAATGATGTTTACCTTTTTTCTTTTTAAAAAACAGACTCTTTTGTATACGTGGCGTCGCGTGATTGGAGGCCTCATATTTTGCCTCATTAAAAACCTCTTCAGATCTCATCCGTTATTCTAATGGTATGTTCTACGAGAAGAGCTATAAAACCGCTATTTGTTCCAACTATTGATTCTCTTCTCTCTAACATCTTCCTGTTATAAACTTAAGCAATATCCGAGACGAAAATGAGAGGAGAACAATGTATTTATCTCTTCATTGTCTTATCCCTCTAATATTCTTAACAAAGTGTCCTATTTATAGGACATATAGGATAGGGATACATCGTATATGTTTATGACCTTTGGACATCTACACATATTTCGAAAAGCCTATTACAATATTCCATAACACATTATTCCATAACACTCCCCCTTGGATGTCCAACATTTATAAAATATGCCTCGTTAAAACCTTGCCAAGAAAAACCCGATGGGATAAAAACTTGGTCGAAGGAAAAAGAGTATGTCCAACATTTATAAAATATGCCTCGTTAAAACCTTGCCAAGAAAAACCCAGTGGGATAAAAACTTGGACGAAGGAAAAAGAGTACAGTGTATATATAGTAATCACACTCCCCCTGATGCTGGCAAGAGATCTTTGAGTCAACGCATTCCAATGTTGTAGACCATCTCTAAAAATAGTCGTTGGTAGTTCCTTAGTGAACGAGTCGACAACCTTCGGACTTGATTGTAATTGTTGTATATCAATGTCGTCATTCTTCTCAAGATCATACGTTAATGCTTCATTCTTCGTTGATGTAGCCATTTCAAATTGAACAACACATCTACCATTATTCTCGAACAATGTTGTTGGCATCTTCGATATGCTGAATCATCGACCTCAACCAAATGTGTTCATAGTTTGCTTCGTGCAACGCCAAAATCTTATAATGATGAAGAGATGGTTATTACTGTTTGTTTCACTCATCTCCATAATATGGCCGCACCAAAACATATCCATTTTGTGGTCTTTCCTTATGCGAGTCAGATAGATAGCCAGCATCAGCACAACCCACTAATTGTGGTTCTACCTTCCTTGAGTAGTATAAACACTCCGATGGTGTTCCAAGAAGATAAAAATATGTTTGACATCATTCCAATGTCTTCGTGTTGGTGTTGAGCTATACTTTGCCAATAAATTCACTGAAGATGCTATATATATGACATCGAAATTCGCAAGATACCTTAGAACACCAACAACAATAAGATATGGTACTTCAGGACCAAATAATTTTTCGTTATTTTCTGGTGGTCGAAATGAGTCTTTCTTTATATCTGCTGATTGTACCACGTTACGTCTACTCAAGGCTCGATCTGCAGGCCGAGAGAACATTTGATTTTCTCAAAAATTCTTTCATTAGACAATTAGCGGTTTTAGCGAGCTCTTCAGGAGTTCCAACAAGATTTAAATCATCAACATATACCGCAATTATAGAGAATCCTCAATCAGATCTCTTGAAAAATACTCAAGGACAAACTGGATTATTTATATATCCTTCTTTAACTAGGTATTCACTAAGGCGATTATACCACATTCTGCGAGATTGTTTTAATCCATACAAGGACCTTTGTAATTTGATTGAGTATAACTCATGCGTCCTTTGATTATATGCTTCAGGCAATTTAAACCCTTCTGGGATTTTCATATAAATATCATTATTTAATGATCCATATAAATATGCGGTAACCACATCCATTAACCGCATATTAAGGTTTTTGGTGAACGATAGGCTGATTAGATATCATAATGTTATGGCATCAATAACCGGGGAATATGGTTCATCATAATCAAGCCCAGGTCTTGGAAAAAACCTTGCACAACCAGACGTGTTTTGTATCGCACAATCTCAGTTTTCTCGTTGCGTTTTTGTACAAAATCCATTTGTATCTAATGTGTTTGATCCCTTCAGGGGTTTGACTGCAGGTCAAATAATTTGCGAATGTGACTTTTCCTTCAAGGGTTTTGGACTACATGTCCAACTGCTTTGCGACTTTCCCTTCAGGGGTTTGGATTGCATATTTCTATTTTGGCCAATGATTTATGTGTCGACACTTTTCAGTTAACATTGGTTCAGGATCCTGATTCATAATTTCATATGCAATCCCTTAATGAAAACATAATCAATAATGATTATTTGTCTATCCTAATTTTCTCTTGTACTCTAGGTGCATAATTCAAAGAGATCTATTCAAAATTGTGTTCACTTGCTTCTTCAGGAGCAGCTTGTCTATTGATTTTTAAGACTGATCAGTTCTTATTTATGTAGCGCTTTCAAGTTGTGACATCTGATCTCTTGTTGAGTATTCTCTTCTGGAGTATTATTTGTAAAATTCTCTTTCGAGAACTTTTATTTTTTACACCAACTGGGCGTCCACGTTTTAGACTTGTTTTGGTATACCATTATTATGTCCTTCAGAGACATCAAGTCGAATCGGCATGTTCATTGCCAAAACGTGGGATTTTGTTATCATTTTACTTCTTGCTCGCATTGATTTGTTCGTTGATCAAGGTGAGATAGTGAATGAACGTTCCATGTAATTTCACGCCGTTCTTCAGGAAACGGTACTGTCTCTCCCCCTAACGGCGGGAAAACTAACTCACCAAATCAATGCATATGCATGCATAATTGCATGTCTCAAGCTCATGCTTATAAATTGGTCCTTAAAATCAAACGTCTAGCAATCAGTTGAAAACGTTTAATAAATGACACTGCTGGGCCATCTTAAGTGTGCACACTTGCAACTGAATGCTAAACATCAATTTTAAGACATACAATAATTAGTAAAAGTATATAAAATGAGCAAGAAGCTTGGCAAAAGCTATTATTCTCCGCGGGAGAAAACTCACATGATCGACACACGCAATAACGAGATAATATAATCTTTTTGTTCATGAAAAGAGTTTCTAGAAACTTCTGGTTCTTTAAAGATTACTCATGTGAGTATTGTACAATTGTACGGATCATTATTCTTTCTGGGTGACCAAGTCGATTATGTCATAAAGAACTGTGATTATCGAACTTCTGGTTCATCACAATATCACATTTGACTGGATGTATAGTCGCATAATATAATCCATATGAGAAAATTGGGAGTTTTTCTTTAACAAGCTTCTGGCTTGAATCATCCTTTCAACTCAATAGTTTGTTTTCGACTTGATGAAAAATGATGCCATATTAACCAATATGTGTATCACCCGTTGATAAAATGGTTGCTCTTCTGGAGCCTTCGATCAATGTCGTAGTACTCGAATTGGTACTAACATTTAATTTTGCCAATTAGAATTCTGCTGGAGTCCACAGTCAATTTCGTGTGTGTCATTCCACTGGAAATATGCCCATATCATTCACCTGGATGATATGTCAATATCAAAATTAATTTTGGAATATCAACTCAGAAATAGTCAGTGGTGTTTCTTCAGGAAACAAAATTCATATATTAATCAATGTAATGTTACCAACCTAGGCAAAATGCACTAGTTGTGTCTTGCCTTCATCCTGCCGGGATGTTTGGATAAAGATCAAGAAAATTCCTTGTTGGCAAGTGCGGACCATTGGCCTTGGGCTCAATATTAATAACAAGTCCGTCTAGTCGGTGCACTATTTTTCATAACCTTGATATTTTCTTGAGGCTTTTTCGTATTTTACCACTTCAGGTGGTACGATGTAAAATTTCTATAACGTTCATGACCACGAACTCAACCACGTAGATTATTATAATTACTTCCATTCGCTGCAGGGAATGGTGGTAATCCGGTCTGGTGAGAATATTGGTTTTTCAGCGAAAGTTCATATATGAGAATACGTTTCAAACGTTCTTTCCTGATATTGCCACTGCAGGAGCATATTGGATACGTGGAAAGTGGAAAACGTATGTATTTATTTTGCCATATACAGATAAAATATCTGATAAAACCAGATATTGACTCAAAATGACAGGTTTGAGGTAATGTTATATGCTTCAAGCATAAGATGCTTCAGACACAATAAATAGATCATAATAAAATCGTACTTACAAAATTTAATAAAAGAAACTATATATATGACAAAATTAAATATATACAAGGACATAACAATTAACAAACTTGATAACCGGCCATTGAGAAATAACTTATAACAAGCAAATTAGGTCTATTGCTTCGGGCATGTCCACTACTCATGCTTCAAGCATGACAATTATTTGTGCTTCAGACATATCCGCTATTCATGCTTCAAGCATGTTGACTATTCATGCTTTGGGCATATCTCTTATTTATGCTTCAGGCATGTCGACTACTTATGCTTCCGGCATGTCGACTTCTCATGCGTCTGGCATGTTGATTACTCATGCTTCCGGCATGTGAACTATTTGTGCTTCTGACGTGTGAATTCCACATGCTTCTGGCGTGTGAATTACACATGCTTATGGTATTTCGACCATCAATACTGCGGGTATATCAATTATTCAGGTGGCCTGACAACCATTCATATTGCGCATATGTCATCTATTCATGCTTGATCATGACAATTATTTATGCTTCAGGCATAACAATGGTCCATGCTTTAGACATGCTAACAATTCACGCTTCGGGTATTTCAATAATTTATAATTCAGACATGTCAATGATTTATGCTTCGGGCATGATAACAATTAATGCTTTGGGTATGATAATTGTTCATTCTTCGGGCATGACAACAATCCATGCTTCAGGCATGTCAACAATTCGTGCTTCGGACATGGCTGCTATGATCATGCTTCGGGCATGATAACAGTTTATCCATATGGCTGCAAGCCATATTTTTTTTTATCTTCAAAATAAATCTAGACTTCAGGCTAGATTAGTTCTTTTATAAATATTTCGAATATAAGATAGAAACAGATAACAAGAGAAACGCAGCAAGTAAACAAATCATAATTCTAAAAAAATTCAGTAGAAAAATCAGTCTCAGAAACTATCCTTTCGGCCCAACATAGGAGTCACTAAAACACATCACTACCCTTCAAAACACAGCGTTTGATATATAAAGTATTTCTGAATAACCTAACCCATTTTATCCTTTCAAGATCTTACCTAGATCTGGATATCGCATGGACACATGATTCAAGTATCCAAGATGGTAACACGATGGCCATGATTTCTGCCAAAACCATCTTCCTCTTTGTTATTATTAAAGTTTCGACCTGATGTATATATTATCTAACCAGTTGTGCACCAAAATCATATTAAAAGCTCCCACTTTACAAGTACCTAGACTTGTCCTTTGCCATACAACAACTGATTTAAGAAAATCATGTCGATCGAAATCTCAACACTTTGTTGGAATTCATAATACATATTTGGCTTTTATATATGTAATGCAAAACATAAACTTTTATGAATCCAGTGACGAAAACTCCAATTTCAGTGACTATATAATTTTCATTAGAAAATGTGTTATGTTGACTGTTCATGATTGATTCGGACATGTTAACTATTCATGCTTTCAGAATGAACAACTACTGTATAAAAATGCATCCTTTCAAAGCAAAACGATACGAATATAAACAAATAATGCATTAATGAAACCTGGTCTTCTAGATGGAGGAGATGCATACATGGGTGGTGCCATCGCTTTGAACTAGATGTTGAGAAGCATATTTTCTTCTGTCCATTTCTTTCATTTATGGCAAATGCTTTTCCAGCCTACTTCGACTAATAAAACAAAGCATTCGATCGGTGCTTCAATCGCACGACACATTAGATAGAGCCTTCGTGCTGATAACGTGTTATAAACTTAAGCAATATCCGAGACGAAAATGAGAGGAGAACAATGTATTTATCTCTTCATTGTCTTATCCCTCTAATATTCTTAACAAAGTGTCCTATTTATAGGACATATAGGATAGAGATACATCGTATATGTTTATGACCTTTGGACATCTACACATATTTCGAAAAGCCTATTACAATATTCCATAACACATTATTCCATAACACTTCCAACCCTTATCCTTTTACTATTCAAATTAATTATCCATCGTATTAAGGAGTAAGGAAGGCACAATAAACTCTGGGAGCAAACGCGATTTCCTGGTCGGCCTCATCGTTTTAGTCCCAAAAAATATCGTGGAAGATGCAAATCAGGAGTCCAACAGCCTCACAGTTGGGTGATGACTAGGCACAATAAACTCTCATGATTTAATTTTTTTTTGTTGTTGTTATCACAATGATTTTCCCTTTTAGGTAAAATTAGTTATTTTATTTTTTTTTCACTTTGTTTAAAAGTACTCCCTACCCGATATAGAGTTACAAGTATAAATATTATTTGACATGTCTTTCAATATATGTTGTCTTTACATTTATATCCTTAAATTCGTCTTCGATACATGGTTTTTGCTAAGTGTCTAATCTTAAGACTCTCTGGTGCACCATTAGATAGCTTGGGGAAGCATATTCGTAAGTTCTTCTAGAATGAATTGAATAGCAGTAACCATCTTCATTATTTATCATGGGATGTTGTTTGCGCTCCTAAAGAATTGGGAGGCCTTGGCGTCAAGAAACTCAGACAGCTGAATTTATCGTTACTTATGAAATTGTGTTGGTCCTTGCTAGTGGACCGCGAGCATTTGTGGGCCAAGATTTTGTGGAGCAAGTATGGCTCTCCCCTTGATGCATGTGTCCGGAAGAATGTCTCTCCGGTTTGGCGTGGAATACGCAGCCGCGTCTCGGATATGTTGAAGAGCCTGGAGGTTGTGCATGATCCATCTACGGCGCAAGATGTGACTTATAAATGGAGGTCTACTACATCCAGAAAGTTTTGTGTTGCGAGCGCATATAAGCTCTTAGCGGCCGAAACCAAAGCTGCATCTTCACAAGCGTGGCATCGAATTCGGAAGCCGAAAGGACCCCATCAGTAATATGTTACCCACGGTGAGTTTTTTTTGGTGTAGGCGTCTGTCGAATTCTGCCACATGTCCCCCGTGTGACCGACGAGGTGAGGATTGTTTGCACGAGTTTCGTGATTGTGTGTGGGCATCACAGGTTTGGCGTAGACTCATCCACCGTGATCAGTGGCATATATTTTTTTCAACCGCTAGTTTATCAGTTTGGGTAGATTTGAATTTGACGGATAATTTGGCCGTTCTGGTTGCGAACGTTCAATGGCCTTATTTGTTCCGTGAGATGGCGTATGGGATTTGAAATTGCCGTAATGGATGCCCGCAAGGCCGGAGGCCGGATCGAGCACCACCTTGGAGATTCGCCACCACAATGGTAAAAAGGATTACGACTGCACATTTTGCATTTGGTATTGAATGTTCAGAATCACACGTAGGAGTTAGATAGATTTTTCTTATGCATTTCATTTGTTGTAAATACATGTATTTTTTCAGCATAAATGAAAATCGATCTTTTTGGAGGAAAAAAATATCTTGGATCTTCTTACCGTCTATTAGTTGCTGTAACATAGATAAAAAAATAAACCGTGTGTAAAATATATGTTTCATTGGAATGCTTTTAACTAATCAATTTGATTTCAGACTTAAATTTTAATAATCTCAGTGTCATCTATAAAAAATATAGGAATATACATTTACCTCTTTTCATGTTTGGGCTTAAAAGGTAAAAATTATTTTGTTTGTTAAATTTAATAAAAACTATTGAAAAGACTAATGTTAGCCATTACTTCCTACTTCAAATCAATGTCGAAGTACAATCTATTAATTTCTTAGAACTTATAAAAACATACAATTATATATGCTTTTCAAAATTTAATAGTTTGTCAAATGTAGTGCTCCCCCCCTTCCTTATAAAAAAAAATAATCCTAATTATTTAACATTCACTTCATGTGCAATTTCTTAACTACAAGTTTTCAATTCAATTGCTTAATAGTTTCTCGAACGAGTGACAAACTTTTTAAGTATCACAATATCAGTTTACTTTTTAACTCTGAACTATTAAACAATAATAACACGTATATCTCAATAACAGTAAAAGCTATTGTTAAGCTCTGGAGAAACTGAGCGGTAGACAAACAATACCTTCATCTCAAAGAGTAGAGAGTTCGCTTCCAGCGAGACATCCGGCTCGATATGTGCCTGTATAGACAAATAATGAACGACAAATAATGAAATACAAAGACAAACATAAAAAGTGCAAAGTCAACATAACATTGAGAGAGTATTAAGCCCTATATATACTCTAAGGTGCCTCTATATCCTGCCAAAACCTCGCTAACCTTAATCTCCATGCGCTCCTATCCTGGACCATGTTCTCACAGAGGTGCAAATTTAATAGGTCATGCCTATTCCGCTCCTCCAAACTATTAACTATTAAAAACAATTGTTTAATGAAGTTTACATGGCAAATAGCAATTTAAGAAAACATATTATCCGTATACCTAAATGTGGATATTTATACTCAATGATTTATTTTATTTAGTTAGATTGTTGGTTTTTATCATTACTAACGTAGGACATTAACATATTCAAAATTTAATAAATATCTCATTTACTTACTATTAGATATTGAATACAAACTTGTATTTAATAAAGTAAATATCTCTTCCATCTATTACATTCATCGTCCTATTCTTAAACTATTAAAACAAAAAAATAGAAATTATATGCATATATTTTTTGTTGGATTACTACATTCAAAACATGATTATTGTTTCGTGATATTTTTTCAAAACAATTTGGTCTAAAAATTAATTTTTACTTGTTTTTAAATTATTGGTCAGAGATAGAGTATAACTAAAATAGTTGATTCATGTAACTGATGTCATATAAAGAGTATAAGGTTTATGTGAGAACCTTAAGTACTTAAGTCTGAATAATAGTTGAAAAGAAAAGAATGTGTATTTTAAAGCCGCATATTATACATTAGATATCAGTAGACACACAGTGTAGCATTTAAGCTAAAACTCAAGAAAATAATAATGATATAAATAAATACAATAGGTAAAATGCAAGTGAAATAATATATATATATATATATATATATATATATATATATATATATATATATATATATATATATATATAACCGATCACAAAGTAGGAAAACACTTAAATGTTTGTGTTGATTACTTCTAATGGTAAACGATAGTGTTAATGTTTTTCAGACCTAAGTTGGCATGATATAGTTACTTCTGTTTTCTGCCCTTGTAAATTAATGTACAAGAAAGAAAAAATAATAAAAAATTAGGGTAAATAGAAAAATCATAATAAAATACTTTACATTTTACAACATTGTATTAAATTATGTATTTTTCTTTCTTTTTGTGTGTCAACAACTATTTTGTGTTAATAGATTAAAAAAAGAGTCGATTATAGAGGCGCAAACCAGACCACTAACAAAAATAAGATGTTAGTTAACCAATAAACTATCATCTTAAAACAATTTATTTGGCAGTGAATCAAAAAAAAAAAATTTATTTGGCAGAAGGTGTAATTGGAGTCGGAACAACTTTTCAGTCCACTCAGCTGAATCTTTTGCAATTGAGCTCAAAACAAAACAACAACATTATCATTTTGCATTAGAAGCTCTCGTCTATCTCAGATATAAAGAAGTCGGATGTATGTAAACATACATATTTGTTAAAAACACACAAAGTTGTTTCCGATGTTCTATAATAAAAATTGCGTCAAATTGTTTTCGATGCCAATTTAATGAGTATTTAGATTTAGAGTAAACTGCAGTTAGCACCCAAACGTTGGTCAAATTTTCCAGTTAGCATTTAATCGTTATGAAACCTCAGTTGACAGCTAAACGTGGCCAAAATTGACTCAATTAACACCAAAAACCGGCAGATGACCTTGTTATGTCCGCGAATTTTAGAAAAAGGAAAAAAAATGATAATTTTGATTATCCTAAAAGCAATAAATTTAAAAGAAAGATAAATATGGAAGTGGATATGATCTAGAAGATTAAATCCTAAACAACTAAGATCTATACCAAAATCTAAACTATCCTTCTATTTAAATAACCTAAACTACCCAAACCCTACCCCTTGCACCTCAGCTGCCGCCCCTGCTGGAAGAAAACGCCTCCATCAAATTTGCCTTCATTCCCGTAGCCACCGTTTAGCCCAGCAACAAGCAAGCAACAACACCATCAATTAAATTGCAAGTAGCAGCAATCAAATTTGTTTGCTTCTGCAAACTTTCGGCCCCAGCAAAAAAAAAAGGGTATAGCGCAGCCGCCCTTTTGAGCCATCATCCGAGAGGTAGAAAGGGAAAAAGAAAGGATTTTGCTTCAACCATTTAACCTCAGATTCAATTGTACGGTATATTATACGTGATTCATGTAAGTAATCTCCCTATACTTGCTATGAATTGCGAAAATCTATACGTTATTTTAGTATAAATTTCGGATCATGCATTCGTATATGTGTTTGGATAGATTGTTGCTTACATGTATGTGTGCCGTTTATATATATATATATATATATATATATATATATATATATATATATATATATATATATATATATATATATGATTGAAAACCATGTTCAAATTGATGTGATTAATATAAAATAATATATGAAAAGTGTGAAAATGGGTACAACCATATTGGAAATGAATATGTCAGATTCTCAAATTGCAAATTCTTCGTGAACTTCACCGATGTGGGATTGTTGACATGCATGGTTAAAATTAAAAAAAAAAGAAAGAAAAATGTTGTGCATTATATTTATTCTGGCCGAAAATAAATCTGGGGTAATGTGCCTTATATTTGTACTTTATATTGTATTTGGACACTCGCTGGCGGAATGGTCATGAAATATATATATATATATATATATATATATATATATATATATATATATGTAATTTGATGGTTTTATTTGAAAGTAAAGTAATATCTAATTCGTGTAATAATATATGTGTTACTTTGCAAAATGGTTGTAAAATTTTAAGGCACTGACCGAATAGAATTTTGGGTGTTGGGGGCTTGGTACATTCGACCAGTAGGGTTCTAAAGGTGGGTGCATGAATAAGTGGTCAAGTGAATTCATGAAATGATTATATACGTATATGATTATGTATGAACATACCAGAATTGTTGAAATGTGGTGTGGGCCGAAGCATTTTGGGTGATGGAGAGTAAGAGTTTTCGACCACATCGCTTATAGGATATAGGAATTGGGTTGATGAAAATTAAAGGAAAAAAAGGGGGCACCGTCCAGTAATGGTTCACTACATGCATAAAGAATTGAGGAAAATGTTTCTTTTTATTTATATGAACATGCAAGCCGTGTGTGAGTATTTATACATACATGATGTATTTGAATGAATACGGTACTCTGAGTCTTGGCCAAATAAACCATTGGGTGCAAATTTTATGCGCACATTTAGGATTGATAATTTATGTATACATATAGGTATTTTGTCTGCATATAATTATGGATACATTGGTATGATTTTATGTGGTTTGGAATTTTAGTCTGTTTGGATTACTTGTTGGAATTGTTTGGTATTTGGAGGACAACTTGGTAATTTTGATGAATTGGATATTTTGGCCTATTTTGGAAATTTAGACTAACTTTGGTACTTGGAAAATGATTTTCGAAAGTTGCATTCTCATATTTTTGAAAATTCACCCCTATACTTGAAATATATTGTTAAGCCGGATTGGTTCCAAACAAACGGAGCGTCTGGGCATATTGGCTATTTTGGATATAGAGCGCCCGGACATATTGGCCGCCGTTAGGGCGCCCCGGCATATTGGCTATTGTGATATAGAGCGCCGGGGCATATTGACTATTGGGGGACCAATTCGTAAGTCTTACGGTATAAGTCATTTATAGGGAAAGTGCTATAGCCACTGCATTATTTTGACCGTTTTAGCCGGGTTTTGGATTTTTGACACATTGATAATTGGATTTTGACCGGGTCGGATTTGGATTTTGGACATTGGACCGGCTAACTCGGATTTTGGAAACTTTGGGCTTTTGGACTTTTACATTTTGGGCCTTTGACTTTGGACATTTGGACATTGCATATTTGAAAAATTGCATCAACGATTTTGGTTTGGACTAACCCCTAGTTGGACTTTGTAACGTACCTTATTGGACTTTGTTATGTGCTTCATTGGATTTTGTTATGTACTTTGTTGTGTATTGCTCTATTTGCTTTTGGGTGTTAGGGCGGAATTGAAAAGTTACTTGCGAAGAGAAGCATGCTATTACTTTATATTGTTATATATCTTTATCACACTTGCTTCTCCGTGTATGATCCCATGGTAAGTATAGTGGGATTACTTGCTGAGCGACTTGTCGCTCAAACCACGCTTTAACATATTTTGCAGATAGACAGGTGATTGAGTTAGCATACCGAGGATGACCAAGAGTGGAGATATTGAGGTCGATGACATTCTAATGAGGCTTTCGAGGGCTTGGTTGAGATAATGATTTTCGATACTCGAGGTTTATGTACTTTAGATATTTAGTTATATCTACATTTGACATTTGTATCGGATTTAGATTTGCCTAGACATTGATATTTGTGATGATGATTATTTCGAGATTTTAAATTTTGACTTCCGCTGACGTGTATCTATTTTGATTTTGACGCTTTGTATTCTCCTTAGTGAGATACGGCGGGTGCACTGTTCCCGATGTTAGGGCTCGGGAGCGGGGCGCTACAGGTGGTATCAGAGCCAGGCTCCAGATCCACTGCGGAAGAATAGATTTAGGCTATGATCTTAGAAATTAAGTTACGATTTTGCCCCTAAGTCACGGTCTTAGACATAAGTATTGATTTTTAGTCATAAGCAACGATTATATATTAAGCATGTATTGGAAATAAGACGTGACCTTCGAAGTTAATGGATGACCTTGCCCATAAGTTACGGTCTTAGACTAACAGAATGATGATACTAAATAACGGCTCTAGAAATTAAGTGGTGATCTGAACATCTGGTGATGATTTGAACATGAACACCGATCTTAGTCATAAGCTACGATTATATTCTAAGCATTGAACTTAGAAATGAGTAACGATTTTAGAGGTAAGAAATGATGATACCAGGTATCAATTCTAGAAATAAGTGATGACATTAGATCTAAGTGATGATCGGATAAGGGATATGCCCACGTATACTTAAGGCGCTCCTTATGACTTTGGATTATTTGCCTTACCTAATTGCTGATCATAACCAATTATGTAATTCCTTAGATCCGACCCCTGCAAACCTGATATCATTATAATAAATAAAACGGGTTCACATCTCTATTTTGACAGTAGTGTTGAAACGTGACTAGGTCTAAGTTGGAATCGTAGTCTTAAGAGATGATTATAGTAAAATGAATAAAAAAAAGATTTATTAGCGTTACGATCAGTAGAGTTTAGCAAAGAATATCGTACAAAGGGGTTATTAGTTATGGTTAAGATGTTGAGTCGTAGAGTATCCAACAAACTGAAGATAATAGTCCTATTAGGGATATTGATTGTTAGTGATAAGCGAGCACTACTAAAATAAGTACAACGGAATAACAAAGTATTGAGTGTTGATTACTATAAACACGTAAGTAATGATGTATTGAGTAGGCTTGAACTAAAATAGAATAAGTATGAACAAGTAGTTTTTGCTTTTCTGATGAGATCTAATTAAGGTTAAATCAGCGGTTGAAACAACCAAGTAAAGAAGTACGATGGATCAGTGTGGCGCGTGAAAGCATGGTGAACTAGAATACCTTAAGTCGATCAATATCTAGTGTGCCATGCTAGGACTGGATAACTCAAATTAAAGATTTATAAGAAACGGTACATAGGCAGATTTTCATTTGACATTAAGGGGGTGACTTAGAAAAAAAAAAATTTATACGAAGTATTGGACTATTAATTTTGAAGTAGTTAAACGATTTCTTATAAACACGTATATCCAAAATATATTTTATATTTCAAAGGTATTGCAAATATTTTTGTTAATAAATATTTCAACTAGTTTCTTTTATATAGTATACTACTTTACAAGGCTATATTTCTTTCCGAATTCGTATAGCAACAGAATGGAATTTCAACTACCCTTGACAAAACTGATATATTTTAAAAATAATTATGTTTTAGAACATCAATATGTTTATATAGTTCTTATAATATTCCCAATTCTTGTATAATTATATTGATTTTGCCAAAATAATCTTATTTGTCAACTATCGATATCGCAAGCATTTTACCCATTAAATGCTTTTAAAGTTGTTTATCTGCTTGCGATGAACTTATTTAATTTTGTGAAGCAGAAGTAGTTTCAAAATATATGTACTTATTTTGAAAATAGAGGTACCTTATTCAAATTGTTTTATGAAACTTCACAATTGCTGCGTTTTAAATTGTTGTATTTCGCGAAACAAAGCATAGCTTTCAAATGTATATTCCATTTGGAAAGAAAAAGACACCGCGTCCAAATTGTTTTGTAAAAAGAAATTTTACGATTGTTGTGCCTCGATTATTTTGAAGTGGTTTTAATGGTAATACTTTTGTGAACCAGTTATATCATTGTTTTATAAATGGTTGTTTGAGACACAATGCTGCAAAAACAAATACAAATACTTTGATTTCTATGTTTAAAAAAAATTATTAGAATGGATATTATTTTAAATAATTAAAGCTATACTCCGAATTAGAGCTACACAAACTACTTTAAGTTTGAAGAAAAATATGTCCATGCACATACTTCGTATATTAAGTTGTTGATGATATCTCTGAAAAAGCAAGAGATGATCATAGACGAGTTCGTAAGTATGTAAGAATTGATTTTGAGGATTTGGTTTTATGTTTATGAAGTGTAATAATTAGCATATTGGAGGATTCGAGGGACATATTGCAGATGGTCATGTAACTAGAAGAATCATATATGATGAATTTAAGAATTCAGAATTGTAATGTGTATATAAGTGGAATGATACATGTCCAGTTGTGTAAATAGAAGTTCACAAGTTGTACCTATAGAGAATTAAGTTAAAGATTGTAGTAAACCTAAGAATTGATTTTAGAGGGCTGCAGATGACCGCAAATATAAGTACGATACCGACTGACGATTGGGTTATGGAACTCCAGTATGGTAACAATACCCCTAAGCTTGATTCTAGAATTATAAGAAGAGCATGTTATGATTTTAATAAGCGAAGAGAAACAGATTTAGAAAGTAACTCATATGTATACAAAGAATGATTCGGAAGACTTAGTCCTATACCGATGAATTGTAATGATTAACATATCGGAATACACAATGGATACTTAGTACGGTTATTATCTACGTGAATGACTCAAGTAAAACTATACTAAGTTGTTGACTACTTAGAACACAAGTTTCGAGGACGAAACTTTTTGTAAGGGGGAAGGAGTGTTATGTCCGCGAATTTTAGAAAAAGGAAAAAAATGATAATTTTGATTATCCTAAAAGCAATAAATTTAAAAGAAAGATAAATATGGAAGTGGATATGATCTAGAAGATTAAATCCTAAACAACTAAGATCTATACCAAAATCTAAACTATCCTTCTATTTAAATAACCTAAACTACCCAAACCCTACCCCTTGCACCTCAGCTGCCGCCCCTGCTGGAAGAAAACGCCTCCATCAAATTTGCCTTCATTCCCGTAGCCACCGTTTAGCCCAGCAACAAGCAAGCAACAACACCATCAATTAAATTGCAAGTAGCAGCAATCAAATTTGTTTGCTTCTGCAAACTTTCGGCCCCAGCAAAAAAAAAAGGGTATAGCGCAGCCGCCCTTTTGAGCCATCATCCGAGAGGTAGAAAGGGAAAAAGAAAGGATTTTGCTTCAACCATTTAACCTCAGATTCAATTGTACGGTATATTATACGTGATTCATGTAAGTAATCTCCCTATACTTGCTATGAATTGCGAAAATCTATACGTTATTTTAGTATAAATTTCGGATCATGCATTCGTATATGTGTTTGGATAGATTGTTGCTTACATGTATGTGTGCCGTTTATATATATATATATATATATATATATATATATATATATATATATATATATGATTGAAAACCATGTTCAAATTGATGTGATTAATATAAAATAATATATGAAAAGTGTGAAAATGGGTACAACCATATTGGAAATGAATATGTCAGATTCTCAAATTGCAAATTCTTCGTGAACTTCACCGATGTGGGATTGTTGACATGCATGGTTAAAATTAAAAAAAAAAGAAAGAAAAATGTTGTGCATTATATTTATTCTGGCCGAAAATAAATCTGGGGTAATGTGCCTTATATTTGTACTTTATATTGTATTTGGACACTCGCTGGCGGAATGGTCATGAAATATATATATATATATATATATATATATATATATATATATATATATGTAATTTGATGGTTTTATTTGAAAGTAAAGTAATATCTAATTCGTGTAATAATATATGTGTTACTTTGCAAAATGGTTGTAAAATTTTAAGGCACTGACCGAATAGAATTTTGGGTGTTGGGGGCTTGGTACATTCGACCAGTAGGGTTCTAAAGGTGGGTGCATGAATAAGTGGTCAAGTGAATTCATGAAATGATTATATACGTATATGATTATGTATGAACATACCAGAATTGTTGAAATGTGGTGTGGGCCGAAGCATTTTGGGTGATGGAGAGTAAGAGTTTTCGACCACATCGCTTATAGGATATAGGAATTGGGTTGATGAAAATTAAAGGAAAAAAAGGGGGCACCGTCCAGTAATGGTTCACTACATGCATAAAGAATTGAGGAAAATGTTTCTTTTTATTTATATGAACATGCAAGCCGTGTGTGAGTATTTATACATACATGATGTATTTGAATGAATACGGTACTCTGAGTCTTGGCCAAATAAACCATTGGGTGCAAATTTTATGCGCACATTTAGGATTGATAATTTATGTATACATATAGGTATTTTGTCTGCATATAATTATGGATACATTGGTATGATTTTATGTGGTTTGGAATTTTAGTCTGTTTGGATTACTTGTTGGAATTGTTTGGTATTTGGAGGACAACTTGGTAATTTTGATGAATTGGATATTTTGGCCTATTTTGGAAATTTAGACTAACTTTGGTACTTGGAAAATGATTTTCGAAAGTTGCATTCTCATATTTTTGAAAATTCACCCCTATACTTGAAATATATTGTTAAGCCGGATTGGTTCCAAACAAACGGAGCGTCTGGGCATATTGGCTATTTTGGATATAGAGCGCCCGGACATATTGGCCGCCGTTAGGGCGCCCCGGCATATTGGCTATTGTGATATAGAGCGCCGGGGCATATTGACTATTGGGGGACCAATTCGTAAGTCTTACGGTATAAGTCATTTATAGGGAAAGTGCTATAGCCACTGCATTATTTTGACCGTTTTAGCCGGGTTTTGGATTTTTGACACATTGATAATTGGATTTTGACCGGGTCGGATTTGGATTTTGGACATTGGACCGGCTAACTCGGATTTTGGAAACTTTGGGCTTTTGGACTTTTACATTTTGGGCCTTTGACTTTGGACATTTGGACATTGCATATTTGAAAAATTGCATCAACGATTTTGGTTTGGACTAACCCCTAGTTGGACTTTGTAACGTACCTTATTGGACTTTGTTATGTGCTTCATTGGATTTTGTTATGTACTTTGTTGTGTATTGCTCTATTTGCTTTTGGGTGTTAGGGCGGAATTGAAAAGTTACTTGCGAAGAGAAGCATGCTATTACTTTATATTGTTATATATCTTTATCACACTTGCTTCTCCGTGTATGATCCCATGGTAAGTATAGTGGGATTACTTGCTGAGCGACTTGTCGCTCAAACCACGCTTTAACATATTTTGCAGATAGACAGGTGATTGAGTTAGCATACCGAGGATGACCAAGAGTGGAGATATTGAGGTCGATGACATTCTAATGAGGCTTTCGAGGGCTTGGTTGAGATAATGATTTTCGATACTCGAGGTTTATGTACTTTAGATATTTAGTTATATCTACATTTGACATTTGTATCGGATTTAGATTTGCCTAGACATTGATATTTGTGATGATGATTATTTCGAGATTTTA
This sequence comes from Eustoma russellianum, assembly GCA_036186865.1. Lineage (NCBI taxonomy): Eukaryota > Viridiplantae > Streptophyta > Magnoliopsida > Gentianales > Gentianaceae > Eustoma > Eustoma russellianum. The sequence goes on along the minus strand of AP025074.1, from coordinate 1,293,723 downwards.
AATTTTGACTTCCGCTGACGTGTATCTATTTTGATTTTGACGCTTTGTATTCTCCTTAGTGAGATACGGCGGGTGCACTGTTCCCGATGTTAGGGCTCGGGAGCGGGGCGCTACAGACCTGCTGCAGCCGGTTTCAGTAAATTTTACCGCCAAAAAACGATTCCCCCAAAATTAACGTCTTTCCCTTACCTCCCTTCTGCTGATATTGTTCCGTGCTGGTTTGCCTCCATAAATTAGCCCTTCAATTCACAAAATCACTCAATACATATCAATAATTCACATTCCTAATTCTTTCCCCTTTCTATTGTGCTTTAACATGTCCTCCTCATTCACTCCTGAGAAGTCTTCTGCAGCTGCTCAGCGTCATTTGTCCCACAGTGAAAAGGTATGGCCTGATTTCCCTTTTCAAACCGGTATCTTGAATGATTTTGTCATTTTAGCACCGTGCTATGCGTAGTAATTCCTGTCGTGTGTTGATCACACCTTTGATGCCTTCGTGATGTATTTGAAAGCAAAATTGGCCTCCTTCTGCATGTTCTAGGTGGTATTTGGTTACCTGTTCGTTTTAGCGGTTAAAAATACCACAGCCACCGTCTTTCTCGGAAAACATTGCTATCAGTTCCCTTTTTGCCTTTCCAACAAACCGACGCTATTCAGCCTAACCAAAGCAGAAAACAAAGTGGGTAAAGAGGAAGTCCACTTGAAGAAAGCAACAACAGTTACAAGACTCAGCCCTCCCCGTCTTCCTCCCCTTTTGGGAAGGGCTTCGAGGTTTAAAAGCCAAAGGAAGCAAGGATTTCTCACAACTTCCAGTGGCTAGTTGTATGTGGCCCATTTTCGAAGTGTACACTCCGTCAAACTTGTCTATGTATTTGTTCTTATCTTGTAAATGAAGAACACAGTCTACGTTATGCTTCATTCATTTGCACCAGACGAGATTAAAGGTGACCAGCATATGCAACAGGAGTTTAGCGGAGCCCTGACAGTTGAATCAGTTCCAAGTGAAGCCAAGAATCGTACTAGTGAGTATTATCCTCATTCAAGATGTAGAACAAGGCCATGTGGGAATTTTTGATAAACCCTTTCCCTGCTTTGGTCGCAGTATAGGATGATTTTGTCTCCTGGCAGGTGTTATTTTTTCTTTCATGTGGTATTATGCTACAATACTTTACTTTGGAAATTACTATCAAAAGGATCCCCGAGAACGAGCTGGCCTGGCTGCTAGTGCAATTGCTGCTGCCAATATAAAGATTTCCTCTAACGCCAGCCGGTTTCCTCCTCCCTCTCTCCATCACTTCCTATGGATTCCGATGACGATACTACACCTCTCACGTGCCGTCTTCAGCCTCCAAGAAACGGTCTCAGGGCACGATTGCGGCCCAAAAAAGTGCTCCGAAGGAGGAGAATGTACTTTATCTGTGTAGGAGGAAAAAGCCTGGCTGAAGATGAAATGCATTTCAATGGTCATCTTGATGGAAGAGAGAGCGAATAATTGCACGGGAGAGCGGAAGAATCGCACGGGAAGAATTGGAGGGGGAGAGATGGAAGAGAGAGGGATGAATTGCACGGGAGAGGAGAAGAATGGCAGAGGAGAGAGGGAAAATGAGAAAAATGGACGCCCATTCAAATAAATCAGGGGTAAAATCGGGAAATCACGCGGGTTACAATCAATTTTGAGTCACTCAACGCTGCACAGGAGAGGGGAAGAATGGCAGAGGAGAGAGGGAAAATGAGAAAAATGGATGGAAGGGTATACATTTAGAGTATTTTACCGCAAATTCAAATAAATCAGGGGTAAATCGGTAAATCACGCGGGTTACAATCAATTTTGGTTCACTCAAGGATTTCATTTAAAAAGTCAAAAGTCGCCAGCCAGTTTTTTTTGATGTTTATTGAGTCAATTTTGACCACGTTTCAATGCCTTGAAAAATTTGAACAACGTTGTGTGATAATTGCAATTTTCCCTTAGATTTATTTCATATATTTCAAAGTGGAGAAAAAAATTCTGTTCTACACCTCTCAATGAAGTGAAAGTTCGACTAATATATATCCTCCTTCCCTCCAAATTCTCAATTCTCAAACCCTCCACAAAGAAACCCCAAAAAAATTTCCGAATCTTGTACAAAGTTCAATGGTGAAAGACGATGAAGAGATGTTGGGGGAGATAGACGAGAGGCTAATCAACGAGGAGTACAAAATCTGGAAGAAGAACACTCCTTTCCTTTACGATTTGGTCATTACTCACGCGCTTGAGTGGCCGTCTCTAACCGTCGAATGGCTTCCCGACCGGGAAGAGCCGCCGGGGAAGGATTACTCCGTTCAGAAGATGATTATGGGGACTCACACTGCTGAAGGTGAGCCTAATTATTTGATGGTTGCTCAGGTTCAGCTCCCTCTTGAGGATGCTGAGACTGACGCCCGGCATTATGACGATGAGCGCTCGGATTTCGGTGGCTTTGGTTGCGCCAACGGGAAGGTTGGTGAATTGATTTTTTTTTTTGCTCTTTATTGTTATTAATTGAGTGAGTTTTATTTCTTTTACTTTTCGTCATGAGATGCTGATGTTGGTCATACTAGGAAGATGCTTACATTTAAGAAACCGTGTTTAGGTCTTGAGGATGCTAAGAGAAATTAGTGAATTGAGGGTTCTCTATCTAGGTCTTGAGGATGCTAAGAGAAATTAGTGAATTGAGGGTTCTCTATCTCTTCCCTTTTTTGGTCGGTTTTTTCTTTTTAAATTGTTTTCTGTCAGGTGTTTGTAGAAGTCCCATTAATTTTATGTACTCTTCACTTTTTGTTTGATACGAAGTTTCAAATTACTGTAAAAGGGAGGTTTCATGTTTTAGGTTTTGAAGGATTGTAAAGGAAGAGAGAGAAGCTACATAACCAAGTAACTGTGTATATGTGTGTGTGTGTGAGAAGTTGCTAGTAGTGAAGGAAAAGAGATTGTTGCTTTTCTGTCCAAAGAGCATTCTCATTTAAAATTGTTAACATGCCTTTCTCCAAAACATCAGGCTCTGGAGGATGGTTTTGTAAGCTGGATTAAGTAACTATTGATATTGTTTGTTGGTTAGTAGAATAGAATGAAATTAACATAAGCTTGGGCCCAGAAAATGAAGGTTTAGGTAACATTTGATGGAAATAGTGTGTGTTTGCACATGGATGCATTTGACACCTGATTCTGGATGTTCTAATGCAGGTACAAATTATTCAGCAAATACATCATGAGGGAGAGGTGAACCGCGCCCGTTACATGCCCCAAAACCCTTTTTTCATTGCTACTAAGACAGTTGGCTCTGAAGTGTATGTATTCGACTACAGTAAGCATCCATCGAAACCACCCGCTGATGGTACCTGTAATCCTGATTTGAGATTGAGGGGCCACACTGCTGAAGGTTATGGTTTGTCATGGAGCAAATTCAAGGAGGGTCACTTATTGAGCGGATCGGACGATGCCCAAATATGCTTATGGGACGTCAGAGCAACACCTAAGAATAAATCTCTGGACGCCTTGCAGATATTTAAGGTGTGTAGTGCTTTGCATCAATGTTTCTCGCAGAGTAACCAAAAATATGTATATTGGTCATGTTGCCAATGTCTTGTGGCTTATTGTGCTATAGTAGAAAATTTTTGGCAGCCATTAGAATCTTGTAATCTGACGGTCATAATCCTCTTGATGTCAAAGATCTTTGGCAATTTCCTTGATTTGGTTATGGTCTTTAGCCTGTTGTACTGAAAGTAGTGTGAGCGTTATTTCGATATATCGTCTCATAGTCAAACTGCATCCGTACATTTTGTTTTTGAAACATGCTTTAACTGAAGACATAATATTTGCTCTATGTAGATACATGAAGGTATTGTAGAAGATGTGGCATGGCATTTGAGGCATGAATATTTATTTGGTTCGGTTGGGGATGATAAATATCTGCACATATGTGATCTTCGCACTCCTGGAGTTACCAAGCCTGTAAAGTCTGTAATGGCTCATCAAAAAGAGGTATATAATGTAACATTTATGATTTCCTTACCTCTGTGCATTCTGTCATATGCCCTGCAGTGAGCAATATTTTGCTGAAGTTACTAATCTCTCATGGAACTCTTTATAATTTATTCGTTTGGAGTTTTCCTGTTCACATATAAGCATCTGCATTCCTAATACCTTCAAGTTTTGTGCAAGTCAAGGTAGCTGGATGAAATGCATCAATTTCCAGAGTCGAGAAAATGTTACCACTAGCTGAAGACAAGATGGAGGAATTGGATGTAGCACAGGAATATTGGATTGCTTTCCTTGGCCTGTTTTATAGAATACCAGTGTCCATCTTGCCATTCTATGACATTTCAGGGTGCCATGTCTTTTAAATAGCTTGGTCCATTTCAGATATTTCTTAGAGGTTCATAGAGACTAATAATCCAACATACCTTTAAAAAAAATAATCTGGTGTCAGTCTGAACGATCTATGCTATCATCATTCAAGTTAGATCAAATCAGACTACTTGAAAGTGCAAACAGGCAGATTATGTTATGGATGTGCATGTACTTTGATATTTTGTGTTTTGGGTTTCCCTGAGATTTGAGTGGTGCCCTTTTCTAATGTTGGATTACTTTGGCAGGTTAATTGTTTAGCATTTAATCCTTTCAATGAGTGGGTTGTAGCAACAGGATCTACTGATACGACTGTCAAATTATTTGATTTGCGCAAGATAGATGTTGCTCTTCATACTTTTGAGTCTCACAGGTAAGGAATTTCTAGTCTCACTTGGTTGATCATTACAATCATGGGAAGAAGGGCCCTTTTGTTTGGTGGGCAGGGGGTGGGGTGGGGGAGAGAGAGAGATGAATTGAGTGTTATATTTTTAGCGTCTCAAATTTTGTCCTGTTTGATATACAGAGAGGAGGTCTTCCAAGTCGGTTGGAACCCAAAGAACGAGACAATCTTGGCTTCTTGTTGTATCGGCAGGAGACTCATGATATGGGATCTTAGCAGGTATATTGTAGTTCTCTTCTACAGCAGCATTGCTTAATGGATATGTGCTAAAATGTTGAGTATGGGTTTTGAAGCTCACCATCTGCTTGTGTATGTCCTTTCCTATTTCCGTTTGTCACCTTGAAATCTGTATGCATATACATCTATGTGGCGTATACGTATGTGTGTGGTGTGTGTGTATCTGTTTGTGTGTGCGCTCGCGCCTGTATCTGAAGTTGGGATTTGAAACAGGCAGAAGTTAATTGAAACCAATGCAGAGGAGGAACTCTCATGTTGCTGCTATTGTTTTTGATCTTTTTTGTGTCTCCTTATTTGGAGAATGGAGAATTTAAACTCTGATATACATGAAAGAACAAGACAAGAAATGAATTGAAGTTGTTATAGATGCCTCATCAAGAGACGAAGTTGTAGGAAAGGAGATAAAATTATAGCCATTAAGTTGGTGCTTGGAAAAACAATCAATATTATTAACGGATATGCTCTTCAAGTGGGTTTAGAGGACACTATAAAGGTTCAATTTTGGGAATATTTAGAAGACGTAGTGCGTGAAATTCCAATGTGTGAGAAGATCTTTATAGGAAGAGATTTAAATGGACATGTAGCTAAAGAAAATAAGGATTGCAATGGATTTGGTTTTGGAAACAAGAACGATGGAGGAAGATCAATTTTGGATTTTGCAATAGCGTATGACCTTGTAAGACTATTTTTTTTTAAAAAAGAGAGAGATGAACACGTGATTATATTCAAAAATTGACCAAATAAGTCATAGATAGACTATTTCTTGACTTGTATAAGAGATGGAAGAGTTTGTAAGCACTATAATGTGATCATATATGACAGTGAATTAGGTGCATGTTAAACATGGGAGAGGGAGATGTGAATTGAGGTAATAAAGAATAAGGAAGGATATGTTATACACGGAGAGGGAGATTAAAGAAGACATGAAGTGAGGTAATAAGGAAGGATATGGGTATATGACAATTGAGGAGCATATGGTCAGTGATAGAGCACAATGGAGACAATTGATTCATGTAGCCGTATCATATAGAAGATATAATATTTAAGTGAGAATTTTATGTACTTAGACCTGAATCACATTTAAGATGATATAATAGTTTTGAAAGGTGCGTATTTTAAATATGTATATTATGTATTAGATATTTGGAAACATATAAAGAGGGTAAGATTTAGGATACAACTCAAAAAAGATAATATTAATAAAAAAATAAAAAAATACAATAAATAAAATGCAAGTGAAATGATTGATCCATATAGTTGATCATATATAGTGAGAAAAAGCTTAAGTGTTGTAGTTGTGGTAGATTACTCTCATGGTAAAAGATAGTGTTGACGTTTTCAGACCTAAGTTGGCATAAATTAGTTACTTCTGTTTCTTTGGGATTGGGCTGGGGTGCTGTGTCTACTATAAAATATTCCTGAATTTGACTATCCATGGTTTTACTTTTTTACAAGATATAGTCGAGCTTGAGTCGAAGTTCCTTCAAGCCAATTGCAAATTCAAGCTCGTAAAGTTGGGCTTCATATACCTAGTCACCATGCATTAGTCAAGCTGAGCTCGACTCTTATACCATTCCTAGTCAGATTAGAACACTTCATGATGACTTTGGTTTTTCTTTCTAATTCCCTCCTTTTTGTTGTGTCCCCCCCCCCCCCCCAAAGAATTGATGAACAACAGACGCCAGAGGATGCAGAAGATGGCCCCCCAGAGCTAATCTTTATTCATGGTGGACATACAAGTAAAATATCGGACTTCTCATGGAACACGTGTGAAGATTGGGTCATTGCTAGTGTTGCTGAAGACAACATACTGCAGATATGGCAGATGGCAGATAATATATACCACGATGAAGACGATTTGCCTGGTACCGACCCTATAAAAGCCTCTTAACTTCAGGCCCTCCCTCTAGATTGCTGTCCAAGTGCCATAATAGATGGTTTTCCTGTGGTGTTGTGCTACAGAAAAGTTATATACAGTAGGCTGGAGCTATTTACTCTGTTTGGCTATTTGGCTTTGAGTTGTGTTTAAATGTGTCATGCATAACAGCGTTTGCGTTTTTCTTAGTAGGTTTAGTTGAATTTCTGCTTGTTAGTATTATTTCCCCCCCTCTTCTCTAGCAATCGATATAGCCTTGGTCAAAAAAGATTTCTCGAGTTATATTCGATCTTTTATTTATTTGTTTATCGTTGTTGACGAAGCTGGATTCTTCACCAATAGATTAGAGGTGATCTGAAAGATAACACCGTTAAACACCGAGGTGCTTATTCCCTTGGAACCTGCGAAGGGAGGGGGGCGTTAGAGGCCCAGGACTATTGCACCGGAAAATATCCTCCAACACTCAAGTTAGTCACGGGTATGATCATACGAATATATGTTTGAAGTAGAGATCGAAGCAACCTGACAGGATTTCTCCTTGAGTAGAAGGTGGATGTTTTTTATGGGAATAACTTAGAGTCGCTTTTCTTAGCTTAACTCGGCTTTTTCTGGCCCCTGGTGAGAGACGTCTTCTTTATATGAGTTGAAGTAGACGTTGCAGGGTAAGGAATGGTATGGTGATGACACATAACTGTCCTGCTAGCAGTTTACGTAAGCATTGCGGCTATGTGGCGCCACATGTCGCGATCCATGGCTAAGACAGCTGACTGGCAGATGTATGCCTAAGCATACATTAAATGAACCAATATATTAAAAAATACGTAAAATTATATTTTTTATTTATTAGTTTACGTCATTTGCGTGGTCAACTACACGTTATAATTTTACTATAAATTATAATTTTCAAATAGAAAGATTTATAAAGATGAGAAAATGCTGCTAGCCACCGGACCTGATGATTTTTTCCATAATGACATGAAGAGTGTTTTGTGTTAGACCACCTTATAAACAATTTTTTCATAGTAGACATGTTAGTTAAGGAAAAAGTCATTTGTTTATAAGCAGTTAACAAGTTTATAAGTCAAAGCATGTAAGCTTGTAAACCCCCAACAAAAATATTTTTCGCTTATAAGCAAATAAATTTTAAGTCGGTTTTCTTGACCAAGAAATTGACTTTATTCAACAATACTGCAGATCGCGTGATGATCCGCTCTCTTCTCAGACCATAGGCAAACGCAGGAGTCTAGTACACATAGAACGTCTTTTTACAATATTAGGTTTATTAAGAGTAGTTATCAGTTCCATGTAAAAGCTGCCAATGATAAAGGCCGTTCACGGTGCACTAGGCTCCCGCGTTTGCGCAAGGTCCGGAAAGGGGCCGGATCGATTCGCGATCTGATGTACGCAGCCTTACCCTACACTTTGTGTAAGAAACTGTTTCCGCGGCTTGAACACATAACCTCAAAGTCAGAAAACAGCAAACTTACCTTCAAATAATGGTTTGTGAATATTTGAAAGCCAAGTACGATCCTGGAAACAATTTTAAGTTGGAGGTCTTCTTTTATATGGGGAGGACTCCTCTATGACTAAATACCAGATCAAGTACTACTTAAGGCTAGTTTCGCAATCGGGTGAAGTCCTAACAAGATAGACGTAAAGGAACATGTCGCTCCCAAAATTTGCTCTAAGAGGTCAAGAGTTCGATTACAGAGACACGCACAAGATGGATGTTCCACTGCTGCTAAGTCGAAAGTCTGGTTTACAGGGGCCACCGTGTATGGATCACTGAGTAAGTCTTCACCCAACCTAGAAGACTGCTGGACTCCTAATTTGCATCCTCTACAATGCTCCTTGAGGCTGATGCGGTAAGACCTCCAAGGCGAAGGATTTCGCTTTTTGCCCCAAAAGGAACATGTCTCTGGAGTAAATCTTTCGCGGATTTTTTTTCCTAAGACCAACATAGGAACTAGCTTATTTCTATTGGTAGAATAGGCGAAGATCTAAAAGACTTCACTTTCACGAAGGAAATTCTCTCTTTCTCCAAGACCAACATAGACGTAAAGGAACATATGCATGGAGTAAATCTTTCGCGATGGAAATTCTTTCTTTCACCAAGACCAACATAAAAGCTAGTTTACTTCCACTGGCAGAACAGACGAAGATCCAAAATACTTTACTTTCGCGATGGAAATTCTCTGTCCCCGAGACCAACATAGACTTAAGGGAACAAATGCATGGAGTGAATCTTTCGCGATGGAAATTCTTTCTTTCATCAAGACCAACGTAAGAGCTAGCTTACTTGCATTGACAGAATATGCAAAGATGCAAAAGACTTCACTTTCATGATGGAAATTCCCTCTTTACCCAAAACCAACATAGACGTAAGAGAACATGTGCCTCGAATGAATCTTTCACGATGAAGTTTTCCTCTTTTACAAAGACCAACATAAAAGCTAGTTTGCTTCCACTGGCAAGACAAACAAAGATCCAAAAGACTTTACTTTCGCGATGGAAATTCCCTCTTTCCACAAGACCAACATAGAAGCCAGCCTACTTCCACTGGTTATGAACAAGCAAAGATCCAATACGTAGCTGGAAGCGAGTCACAGAATTCAAAAGCTTGATTTCCCTTTTTGTTCATCAATTGAAAATCAAGAGAAACCGGACACCACACTAAGACGAAAAAGACAATTCCATTCCGACCTTGATATGTGGAATCGTCTTTCGCATATGTAGCGAGATTGTTTACAAGAAATATTCAAGAAACGAGTTCAGTTGTCCAGTATAAAAACTCTAAATTACGTCAACAACATAATTCGACGTATTTTCTAATATCAAAAATATCACAAACTTTGAATTTGCCGCTCAGATATATTACTTTTTAACAATTAGTCTCATGAGTCGTTCACGAAAATAATTTATGGACTAAAATTAATTTAATAGGTAGGTTTATAATGAAAAGTGGATTATATTTTGACACATCTTAAAAGCAATACTGAACTAATAAAGTAGGCCAGATGAAGTACACAGCCATTTCTCCTGTAACCAGAAAAGAGCATTAATAGCCCCAGGGCGTAGTCCAATTGGTATTCGGGTTGAGTATTGCTTCCAAGAAAGCAAGTGTTCGAATTCAGGGACACTCGCAGTATGTGAGCTCTATTTCTGCTAGTCTGTAGTAGGCAATTGCTCCATTTCTGCTAGTTTGTAGGGGATACCTTGCATGAGTCCTCATGTGCAGCCTGCCAACCTAGGAGGCCGCTAGACACCTGATTTACATCATCCACAAGCTTCATAGAGCTGGGGCAGTGGGACCAAGGCGAAGAATTTCGCCTTTATGCTCCCAAGAAAGGAACGTTAGTGCTAAGGACTAACCTTTTCCAACAAATTCTCAAGCTCCAAGCTCAATTCAACACCATCTTCCTCCAAACCTTTCAAACATACTGGGAGCTGTTCTACCAGCAGCAACGTATGTCTGAAGCAACACCTTGTAGACATCAGAATCAAGAGGCCCAAACTTCCTCAAACACTCGCAGAACTTTTCGGCACCATCAATGTCTTTTTCTTCTGCAAAATGAGAAAGAAACTTACTTACATTCTCAGGTTTTGGATGCCACTGGAACTCATTGATCTCAGAAGAAGCTGCCTCAAAGCATTTCAATGCCAACTCCATTTGCCCGTTATTCAAATAGTATGTCGTTAAAATTTCCCAGGCTACGAAGAAACTACCAGTAGATTTCGAAAGTGCACGATCAAGTACTGTTTTAGCTTCTTCAACCATGTCATTTTTTAGGTAAGCACCCATCATGACATTAACCAACCTAGTGTCATAGAAATGGCATCTTGACTCCCATTCCTCAAAGCACTTCTTCATGCCGTTGATATCATTCAATTTACTTAGAGCCTGAAGCATCGTCAGATAGGTCATATTGCTAACCACTTTCACTCGTGATTTCAAGGAAGTCCATACCCGATGAACTTCACCAGTATTAGAGAGCTGAGCATACAAGGAAATTAACCAACCATATGCTTTAGGATCACGAGGTCTCATGACTCTCGCCTCTTCCTCGCACTTCTTTAAAGCAAGCTCAGCTTTTTCATTCAGACCAGCTTTCATATATGCAATGGCCAAGTTGCTGTAGGTTGTCCAATCGCATTTTGTTTGGCCATCTTTTTTGATTTCTTCAAAAACTCTTTCAACTCCTTGGATATCGTTTAAAGACGAGTAACTGCTCATCCATAAGTTATAAATAAATGTACTAGGTTGAATTTCTCTTTCCTTCATCTGAAGCACTAAAGTAGGTACCATCTCAGGCTGATCTAATCTCATATACATGGCCATCATATTACTGAAGGTCAATGTATTGTGGCCTATTTCCAATATATCCATTTTCTCAAAGAATTCCAATGCCTTGTCAACCATCTTTTCCTTGCAATAGCTGTTCAATAGAGCTCCATAGGTAAATAAGTTCTTGTATGCAGGTGAAAGCCCACTAAAGTAATTCTCAGCTGCAGCTATTCCCTCGACTTTTGCGGTAAGATCCAAGCGCCTGGCATGGTCAGCATATCCCAAGTTAATCTTTCCTTTTTCCATCCACTCGAATATCTCAAGGGCAAGGTGGTGTTTCCCATATCTGCGAAGTTCTGTGATGCAGTTCTCCAACATGTCTTTCCGAGCCATTCTGCCCTCCCTCACATACTCGTTAATTGTCTCAGCTACACATCCTCTCTTTAAACCAAGCAACGATAGCCTCTTATATAGCGTCTGGAATCCCCCAACTCTCCTTTCCATTCTATGATCCTCTTGCTCCGACTCCACAGATGCATTCACCGCTGTAGAAAATCTCCTCAGGCCAGAAGATCCAGCATTGAACAAGCAACGATTTGTAATCACACTTTTGGCCATTTTTTTTTTTGCCAGTTGTCTGTTTAGCTTGCAGCAGGTTCAGGATGCAAGTGGCAATTCTAGGCTTCGGCGCTTAGTGACAGCCAGAAATTTGTTTACGAATGGAAGCCTCCAAGCATTAACGTCAATTTTGTCAAAATCTTAGAGACCTATGTAGACACGGGATATCTAAGTTTCAGTGGCTCGAAAAGTAAACTGTTTGCAACACCGTTTTTCATTTGACTAGCAAATGTGCGTCAATGAAGGTTGAAGAGAATCACAATATAATTCAAACAACATAGAAATTTCAACAATAAAAAAATCAAATGGTAGGCATTCAACGACAAACATATACAACAACAACAACAACAATGACATTTTCCCAAGGATCCCGGCATAGATGGTTTCCCGATGATCCATAATAAAAATTGCATCAAACTGTGTCGATCAACTGCTAGTTCACAACATAAAAACCGCAGCCAAATTAATGAGTCATTTTGCTTTATTCCATCATTTTCCAAAGTCAAGGAAGAGTGTTTCAACAACAAACATATAATTAAACTAATTCCATATTCTAACAGTAATTACACACGTGTAATCATCGTAACCTATTTTCAAATGATAATCAGAGAGTTTGAAGTTAAAACGGATTATTTACTGACTATTCATTGCCATAGACCACACTTGGGTATTCACTGCGTCTACCAGGTGATATCTTCCAATGCTCCTTATTTGGTTATATCTCTTTGTTATTGGCTGGATTTGGCTATCTCTATCATGCTATGATGTGGATTCCATTGTTATATATTGTGAGAGGCAGGAAGACACGCTGTTGGGGACATTGGCGTCACAACTTATCTACATTAGGTGCATAATTCCAGTTGTGAATTTGGCCGTCTTTTGGTTTTTATCGCCTTCCCCTCATTATGCAGGTAGGTGGGGGGCGTTGAGTGGCATACTCAACTCCCATGAGAAGCCAGCGTTGCAGTGATTCAACCTTTGCATGTTTCCAGCAAATCCGAACAAAATCACATGCTTAGTTCAAGGACTAAAGATCTCGGCTTTTTCACCACTTTTGTAAATTATATTTTCAGTTGTATTTGCCACCAAATTAGACGAGCATCTGCTTGAAGGGCCTCCGGGTTCCATTTTGTATAGGGTGGCGCTGAATCAATTCGATGCAATTTCTTTTGAATTGTTGGCATATAGTAAAGGTTGACACTAGTTTAGTGCGCACATTGTAAGCCTCCTTTATTAAGTTGCTTCGACTAGGTCCTAGTCGTTTGCATATTTTGTAAGTCGCCTATTTTGGCTAATATATGAAATTTAAATTAAAAAAAAAAGATTGTCAAAGCCAATAAAGTAACTCTAAACATGTGTTGATAATGTCGACAGCGCACACACGCCAAGCGTTCATGACTGTAACTAATGATTAAGATAAATGCAAAAAAACAAAAAAAAAAAAAAAAACGCCGCAGATAGTGTGGAAATGATGTGCGATAGGTACTTTTAACATTTGTCTGTTTGACTTGAGTAATAATTTCTCCAATTTGTAAATGAAATATAAAACGGCAAGCAGATATAAACATCAAGAAATTACCTGTTTAGGCCATCGAAGAATGAGCAATGATTTGTGCTGCTTGCTGATGATAGAGCTAGTATTCCTGGACAGATTTTGGTTGCCTGTAATTTCGCTAAAGAGCTCCGCCGTGCATTGGCGGCAGGCAGGTGGTGGATTGTTGTTCGCTGCTGACTGTTAATGGTGGCGACAGGCAGGGAGGTTCTCCTTTGCTTGAAAAGCTGAAATAAGGGTTTTGCGAGTTTTGGGGGTTTTATTCGTTTTTCATTTCCAAAAGAAATATATATATATAGGGTCAACTATGAAGATATTATGAATTTTTATATGTATACATGTATAAGATTCTTTTTATGCAAGGGACGTATATTTTTCCGAGAGATTTAAAAAGTATTATAGTTTTAATTAAAAAAACTATGAATATATTATGAATTAAAAAAATTTCAAGTAATCAGATACCATTCAAAATAGCTTTTTAGAGCATCTAAGACGCCATTAAAAATGACGTCATCTAGCAACTAAGACGTCATTTTGAATGTCACTTTATGTTTCTGTTTTTTTTGTTTTAATATGTTCTTTCTTCTCCTCTTCTTCAACAACCCGATCCATTCACCTAGTCTGCCGCTACCATCCATCTAACACCGCTATATAGTTGTTATTGAGATGTACTAGGTGTGATTGATGTTATTTATATATTATGATAGGAATAGAGAAATAGATTTGTTAAAGTCTGAGCGAATGCACGATTAATTACTTCTTTGAAAATTGAAAAAGGAATTGTGGTATTATTATTTCATCTTTAGAGGAAGCATATTTTATAAGGAGGGGTGGTTCCTTTAATGGATGAAATGCCATCCGTTTCGCCGAAATTAGTAAAATATTTTCTGCATATCTTTCATTTAAGTACATTTCACTATTAATCTACGCGTAGAATTAAGGAAAGATTCAAAACGATGTATACAACAAACGATCAAATATATATGTGGTAATTATAATTAAAGTCAATGATGACATAATTATCGTAACACAGGAGCAACATGTTTACCATACGTTCACCATTGTTGTTACCATAAACATCGAGGTAATTATCCATAAGTTCACCATTGTTGTTACCATAAACATCGTAGGTAATTATCTATAAGTTCACCATCTTCTAGACAAAACCAGTCAGCTTAATTAGTCCCATGGGCGGTGGCTGACTGTATGGGTGGATGGAGCTGTTGAAGAAGATGAGAATGAGGAGGAACAATTTTTTTTAAAGAAAAAACTAAGGAAATACCGTCGAATTGTTTGAAATTTTTTTCCAATTTGTATTATATTTATAGCTTTTTTAAAATCTCCCTTACCTTTCCACATTTTTATATTTTATTCATAACGGAAAACTCGTTCCTTAAATAATAGTATAAAAAACGCGGCTAGAACTTTTACTTTTTATTTCTTTTTACTATTGAGATGGAAAAGTAATTTCACACGAACGTTGTGTCGCTGGCATATTGTAACTGTTACACGTCATGACTTTTGTTTTGCTCGTAGGAAGGCCAAGCTTCAATTGCACTTATGATTCATCATCCTTATGTCCCTCGACACAACTTGAAGGCTCTAAGATCAGAATCCTCTAGGTTGTATATGAGAACCTCTTCATTTAACTTCTATTCAAAATATCAGTTTGTGATACTGGATACGGATAATGATGATGAAGTATACTAAGTAAAGATGATGATGAGTTTATGAGAACCTCTTTCATTTTTCTTCTCAAAATATCATATCTTGATTCTAATAGTTTTCACCTTTTTCATTATAAGGAGCTTCGTGAATGATATAAATCATATCATTTAACAACTTTTTAGATGAGAGGTTCAAGATTTGGTATCTACAAGTTGTATCACCACAAACTCGGTCCAATATAAAGAGCTGACGGCATTATTTAAATACATACACTACGACCGCCAAAAATCGAATCGAAAACTTTAAATACAATCTATCATTTGAACATTAATTGGCTACGTCGTATAACCAACCTCTTCACTAACTGATGGCCTCAGCATGCATGAGTTCTCGTACGGAGAAATCATAGATCCATCGATCAGTTGCAGGTAAAAATTAGAAGTTTGGAGATAAAAATAATAAAATTCATCAAACAGCTGAAAATTGCTGTTGGTGTAAATACTCTCGGACATATAAACCATGATATTCTGAGCAGATAGTATTAACTTAGCAAACAATTTGCAAAAACATTGTGTACATTCAAAAGGGTATAACCAGATCTTTGGGAGTTTCTTTTGCTGAAAACCCATTAAACAAATATGCCAACGAATATGTCAAATGATATACTGATCACAATACAAGCAGTGTAAAGTTCGGCTACAGAGGTCAAATAATGTAACGTTTAACAGAATGTACATTTAGCAATGAATCAGATTGTTACCTTTTCTTTTTTGTTATGCCTGTTGGAACGCCATAGCAAACTGGGGCTGCTCCAATCAGGGTAGGTAAATGGCAAGCTTTGCGAGCCTGTCCCATTAATGCACCAATGCTAGGTCTATGATTACAACACTGAACAGAAACTTTATGATCAGAAGCATTGCTTGGTTTATCTTTCCCTCTCTTCTTTCCTTTTCCTTTCTTTGTGGTATCGCTGAAATCTAATGACCTAAACTTATCTACAGGCAAATTACAGTCAGGACAGTCTTCCGAAATAACTGACCTTTGCCTCAACCATAACTCCAGCAAGGCTTTACCAAATCTGTCAATATCCTTGTCGGTCACTTCCCATAGATTAGCTACTATCACAGGCGAACCTGCAGATAAATAGCATAGGGGAGCACCTTCGGGGGCATAGCATCCGTTCGAAGACAAAGATCCGCTACTGCAACCCATGAGTAGAGCAGCTGCACAGGTCTTAAGCTTTTGAATCTCATGCCCAGAAATGTACTGAGATCCTGAAGTAAGTGAAGAAAAAATGTTAATGCTGCAGGAGAAACGAATTTCTCAAATCAATAAGCTATATCCTGAGAGGTTGGATCATAGTAAATACATTTGCATAAAAATGCTCAACAACGCCTTACCACTTCCATGCCCAAAATAGATAAAAAGGTCATGACTTGTCAAGCCTGCCAGCAGTTCTTCAATTGGGGGCCAACTTCCACTAGTGCCCTGTGCAGTACATGCAATAAAAGGGTTCAAACTACAATGTTTAAATGGCACAGAAATGTATTAATAATTGAGATTGAACAATAAGCCATTTTATATCATACAAATGAACTATAATCGACTCAAAGATGCATGATTCATGCAAAAAAATCACCAGGGTGACCTTAACTCAATTGGGAATTTTACCAATACTGGTGAGTAATAAATAATAATAAGTACATAATGCTTACCCCGAAGTTTCGATTTTTGAACCAATCTTCAAATTCCTCTTGTGTCCGGATTAGATCACCACTGGGATTCAAAAGATAGAATGAATCTAATGGATCTATGAGAGGAAATCCTTCGCCATGCTCACCGAGCACTTCTTCATGGTGGCAACCTCTGTCAAGCAGAGCACATAGGCTAGCGACAGAAGGCACACGATATACCTCCTCATTTCTGAGTATTGGTAGACTCTCCCAAGGAAGCATCTATATGGTCATAATCAATATTTACATTTAACAAAGAGAATCAAGACCAGCAAAACAAGTATGACAACCGTGTTCTGTTTGTCTATATGAATACTAGAGAATGTAGAAAGTTTAAAAATAACTATATTGGCCACCTAAGAGCCTCTCAACTAAAATAGAGCGTTTAAGATTTCAACCAGGTACTTACAGGATTCTCACCCAAAAGGCAGTCGAAATCAAGATTTTCCGTAAGCAAAAAATGACACAAGTTGTGTTTTTAGAGTTCTCGAAGTAAACTATCTAATGTCAGGCACATGTGGTGATGAACAAGACCAAATGAGAATGAAGGTCCAAACAGAACTCGCCCTCTGAACATAGTTCTCCACTTTGACTAGATTTGTGAAATAAAAACAAAGGTAAGTCACTGAAAGGGATTGATCTAAAGAGGGAAACAGAGAAGAGAATAAACACATAAAGAAATCAAAAGCCTACCTGTATTTCAACATCAAGAACCAGAATGACTGGCTTTCTGGCAAAAGATTCTATCTCAAGTACATGGTCGCTTTCAACTACATTGAAAATGTCTACCGACATATTCTTGCATTCAGCAGATGAATTTAATATTTCCTTGCACCATCCACCAATGTAGCACCCTTTGTTGAGAATGAGCTGTAATCCATGCTCTCTTATTTCAGGAGAGCACTGGATGGCACCGACAAGAACTCTCAAAAGATTCATGTCAACGTCCACCTTGTATTTGAGTTTTAAATCAGCAATTAATTCCCTCTCTAAAGCACACAAAAGTTCATTGTCTGTCCATTCTCCTACAAGCAAATACTTCCAAGGACCTAGCCACTGATCTTCCAAATTCCTGAGAAAAAAGAGAATGAACTATAATCTTTGCTAATATCCGACCTTTTCCAATATTAAAGCAACATCAAATCACCAGTGCGAAAATTTGGAGAGCAACATTTTCTTAAGAGGCTAAGAGAAATTATCATGGTGCAAACGTACAGGATTAACTCCTCAGTCTCCATATATAAAGCTAACAAATAGTACATTTTGCAATCATGTACTCTAGGGCAATGGGTTCGGTTCCAAATAAACACCATAAACATCCTAATAGCTATCAGTTAGACGCTTTGTTTAGCGAAACAAGTTTTGAAGGAGCAAACACTTACTCCAAAAACTTAGCCAGGCAATTGTCAAGCCTTTTCCTCTCTGACCACCACAAAAACCTATTCTTTTCTGTATCCTCAGGCGGATAGATTGAAGATGACAAGTAATTTTCTTCCAAAAGAGCTTTAAATATCGGTGCAACATTGTCCACCACGCTGGAGGCCCAAGGACATTTCCATGGTTTGACAAAATTCCTGTGTTCATTTGATATGCCTGAGAAAGTACCTACCTCAACTGAACATTCTGTACATAAACAAACAAGAGTAAGAGTAGCCTTGATGAAAGAGCAAGAGATGTCAAAACATGACTTATAGTCATGGGTGCTGTTCTAGGATATGTAAAAAGCTTAGTGTAAGGAAAGTAAACTTGCAAATGTGATTCCAGAACTTGCTCATTGTTTCTGGTTGCCGCATGCACAGAGAGAAATAATGCAGGTTGCAATTTAAGATGTTGTAATGTTAAATGTCGGTCTCACCTTCCAAGATAGAATCAATAGGCAGAAGTACACAGACAGGCTGACTTCTGGAATGCATGCGAGATAAGAGAATCCAAGCTCGAGCAGAAGAACAGCCCAATAATTCTGTCAGCAAAGTAGCATCTGAGCCTCCAAGTACGCTAACAGAAATGATGGTTGAGCATGGCAATTTATCAAAAAAATTTGAAGCAACTTTGTCCAGATCGTTGACTAATTCACAAGAAGCCCTGCACCATGAAGATCAGAAAAGCACATCAAGAACGTATGTTAATGTGCAGTACGTAATACACCACAATAGGCAGTAAGTAGGCATACCTGATTGAGTTGCATCCCTCACTTGCAACAATATTTGGGCCAGACGTCTTGGAAACCTGCAAAGAAAATTACTATGTAATAAATATTAAATGTTCTAAATGCACGATAACAATACATAATTAGAAGGAAACTTCAGGCAAAGAACCTTAACAATTCATAACTAAACGTTTCATTAAACGTTCCAAATGCTGTTCTAGCTGCAATCTGTTTTCTATTTTCCGGGAAGCTTATCGTGTTCTCTCTCAAAAATACAAGGAAACAAAATCTTCTTTTTTTGAACAGATAATACAGGCCAGCCATACACAGAAAACAGAAAGTAAAGAAACTCTAACACTTGATTGACACTATAAAATATTTATTTTGTCAGAAAAAAAGAACTTGCAGGACAAGTATATATAATGACAAAAATCTTAATTAAAAATTCTATAGAGAATATCAGAACAGCAAAACCCACAAGGCTATTTAGAAATTTGTATGCAGTAGAATAATCAGGTAATGCATATAAAAGAAATAACTGAAACAAAAGAAGAATTAAAGTTGGAGAAATGAAATTAGCCCAAGGGACAACAGGAAAATATGTTTTAAGCCAGGTATAAGGCAGTTACAGTTACAGAGAAACCACAGAAGGAATATTTCGAATTTTGTTTTGTTTTGTTCTCTGTACACATAAATAAAGCTGCTCAATCCTTCCTATGATTTCTTTTTGAGATCTTGAGAGTTTACCATAAAATCTGCAGTTCTGCTTTTTAACTCCCTCGTGAGCTGGTTCATTTGAGCACCAATTGAAGCTTGGTGGAAAAACGAAGCCCAGTGATTTTCAGATAGAATTTGAACATCTGATAGAGCAAAAGCCTTAATCGAGGTAGAAAGGACATAGAGAACAGCAAGCAATCTTGAAACCTGCCAGAATTTGTTATGGGTAAGGTCAACTGGCACATAGTGTTTAAACGATAGAATCTTAAGCAGGAATCGAAAGAGCAGGGACTGCCAATTAACAATTAAACCAATAAAGAAGAATCTGTAATTATTTTCCCAAGATCATGACAATAAAATGCAACTGCATGTTTTATTTCTTGTTTGGAAATCCAGATCTCATGAGCAAGAGGTTAGCATTACTCAATGGCAGAGGGCATAGTATCTACAACTCTATCAAATCATGTCAGTCCATGTCTAGACTAGATTAAAATAAATTGCAAAACAAACTTACTTTTTGAAGAAGCAAAGGGACTTCAGCACAGAGTCTAAAGGCCAGCTTCAGCCAAGAAAAGATCCTAGGTATCCCTACGCATGAAAGTTGACATCCCGCCTCCCTGTTCAAAATTGCACAGGAACAATTGGACAACCAAATTAGAAGAAAGAACAAAGTATTCCAACATAATTATCCATAAACATGCTAATAGAAGCACCATTGAAACAGATGAAATTGGAAAATGGCCAACAGAAAGACACTAGGTAACAAAGTTGGCGAATTAGGAATTTGGAACTCAGTGTTGCCAAGAAAAAAAATTACAAACTCACTTTGGTACCATCTTAAAAATGCAACTTGGGAATGATCACTGCTTAACATTTCAAACAGAATCTCAGCTTATCCAACTACCATAATATTTGCATCAAATGTGTAATATATTTGGATCTTATTTAGGAGGCTACTCGATGAATTTTTTCAACAAACCTGGTAACGTTGTGGGAATACTCTCTAAGAGCAATCCGGCAAATGTAGTACAGTAATGTGGCACGTTCAATTGCTAACACATCTTGCATGCTATCCTTCTCAAAGAAGTCCATCCAGGAAGCACAAGGCACAGATGTGAAATATGAACAGAACGGGTTGATGAAAACTGATATACTGAGCAGAACTGTTTCGTGTGCTTTATGGATGTCATCAACAACGGCAAGGCATTCCCCTATGTGAAATCAGAACAGAAACATGGATTAAAATATGTTAACCATTTCTCTGGGTAAGAAATATTTGAAGGCGATGCATTAGCAATAGCAAGGCATTCATAACAAGTTGATTATAATCCTGAAGGTACACAATTAAACTAGAGAAGAAAGAGCTCTTCATGATAAAAATTCTAAATTGCCACTTCCCACACGTGCTAGTGCATTGTATACATCAGCACGAGGCCATCTATTCAATCAATTTTTCCATAACAAATGATTCATTTCGTAGATATGAATTTCTGATGAGAAAAATCCATGCTTCAAACACATGTTTTATATTCTTAGGAATGCCTATCATAGCAACGACAATTTCATGTCTTTACATCTCAATTATAGAAGAAATATGCTTTCACCTATTCATGCTTTCGGTTCAAGAAAAGAACCATAAAAGTCTGGATGTCTCCAAGTTTAAGGCAAGCAGCATGGACTAGTCAGACCAGAAACTACAGAAATTCAACTGTTCACATAAAAGGACATTTTGTTTTAGATGAATGCATCAATGTGTTCCTGCTCAAATACTTAGACACCAAAAAAGTCATGATCCTGGAGCATTTTACTATACCTATACTAATTAGTAGCAGCAGCAGTCTTCGTTTCCGTATAAGCTCCCACTTCATACGTAGAAGACCGGTCAAAGACGAAGATCTGCAAACTTGAAGTCCAAGACAATGCCAACATATCATACGGCTACAAATTCTTCTGATTTCAAGCACAGAGTTGGCAAGAGAACTATTGATTGATGCATCTTCTTGTTTCGGAGCAGAAATTCTAGCAACAAGCTGATCATCATTTGAATTTACAACATCTCTGGTCTTCACACTTGCAGTAGTTTGACAATCAGTTTTTGAAGATCGAGACATGGATCGAGTTGTCCTAGAAGTAATCACGCCATTACTTGATGAAGAAGTCTGCATTTTCTTGGTCTTTCTGAGCTTTCTTTGATTATCTTTTGCTTCTTGCTTACCAGTTTCAGAATGGGTTGCTCCCATAGGGAAGTGATCCATTGTACAATCAAACAGTTTGCTTCTAACTTCATATACAGCCTGCTCGGCCCTATCTTTCCCAAAACCCAAATTTTGGTCTTTCCCCTCGCAGATATTGAGTTTTTCTGAGGCTGAAAGATACATTTTCCCAGCAGAAGAGAGTGTTTCAGCCATATTGCCTGGGCAACTGCAAGATCTACGTTTAAACATGTCACCAAGTTGCTGATAAAT
Source organism: Eustoma russellianum (assembly GCA_036186865.1). Classification (NCBI taxonomy): domain Eukaryota; kingdom Viridiplantae; phylum Streptophyta; class Magnoliopsida; order Gentianales; family Gentianaceae; genus Eustoma; species Eustoma russellianum. Next base: position 1,271,660 of record AP025074.1, on the reverse strand, counting down.
GGAAACCTCAAGCAGCATTCTGCATTTGACACAAGAAATCATGCTGCAATTTTCATCTAATATTTGTGAAGCAGCTTCTAGCTCAATTTGTGCTGATTCCCAAGCCCATTGTTTCTCATACAATTTTCCTGGAAAGATTTTAGAGAGAAAGAGGATCAAGGCCAAAACCCTCTGCTCAGGTGGAGTTTCAAATTTAATTAGGTGCAACTCATGTATGAAGAAAAAAAGGCAACTTGTATATCAATTACCTAGAACCAGGGAAAATGAGATCACATAAATAGGCAAGCTTTGACGCAGGGCAATGCTTTTCCCCCAGGAGAAAAGGGCCTGTGATTCACTACAATTTCCAAGCATCTCATGAATCATTCCCAGCTGTAAATCATTAATCACAGGAATAGGTAATTACTACATAAACGATAACCATCAATTCAGAATCTGGGTTTCAAACATATAACCAAAAGAAGGAGAAGAAAAAACCTGCAGGGTGCTCTCAAGGTAACACTGGAGTACATTCCAAGGAGTAAGAATAGATCCCTTAAAATCACTTTCAACATCAAAACCCCATGCTTCCATGGCCACTCGATCACATGTGTGGAAGGTGCCCAAGCCATAACCGTGGCTTTGGACGTCGTTCACACTTTCTTCAGAATATTTAGTGTGCTGATATACAGAATACACGAACTTGTCTTGGAAAAGTTTAGTGCGTAAGCGATGGGCTTCTTTTGCATACGATAGAGCCTGCAACACACATTACTATCATCCTACCTTTAAGCTTGAAAGGAAAATAGCGAAAACGTAAGAAAATAAATAGAATCTCACTATATTGTAACTCTCCAATAACAATTAGAGTTCATTAAATGATAAGATCGAATGGTGTGGTTGGGAAAAACCATATATCTGCATAGAAAACATAGAAACCAAAAGAAGATTTCTATATCCTGAAGAAGAAAGAAGATCAAAGTCAAAGAGGTTTAGATTATCTTTGGGGCACTTTCTAGAAAAAATAGGTACGCTTTTACAACTGTGAAGACAGAAGAGGGGGAAAAAGGGCTGACAAGATTAATATGAAAATGATTACTGATTAGGATTGTTGGCTAATTAAATTTTGCAAACAGAAATAGGCATGTTAAGGAAATGATTCGTACTGCAAAGAGCAAAGTGGTATTAATAAAAAGTACAGTCAGAGTGACAATCTTTACCAGTCTTCATTACAGAGAAATATAGCTCTTCCTTTTTATTCATTAATTAGTTCTGGAGAAATAAATGTGTCTTTATCAAGCTGAAAATAAAGCACCTCTACATGAAGAAAAGAGGAGTTACTCAATTTTTTCCCAAGTTATATCTGTAAAATACAGCACCAGTTAAGATAATTTTATGCCTATCAGAGCCTATGGTTAGATTGGCAGGACTGGATATTGCTCATGCCATCAGATTGCAAAATATGACACAGTAGACTATAATGCAAGTATGTTAGCCACTTCGAAGTTATGTTACCTCGATCAGTTGTCCCTTCAAAAGTAATTTGTCACTCAAATCATAGTAAAGATAGGCAGAGTGAAAAACTGAAATGTTGGAACCAGCCACCTAAAATAAGAAAATGTCAAATCAGAAGATTGATTTAGGTTGAATACAGAATGAGGGATATCGATAATATATACCACAAGGGCTTACACAAGTATTGAGATCGCCAACAGCAAGTTTGACTTCATCGATGGAAACCTATCACCGGAGAAGGATAAGACATTTGCAAGAGTCTTAACATGCAACAGGACTTTCAGTGCTCATAATTGCAGTAGATGTTAATTACTAACAGATAAACCATTAACATCCTAATTGAAGAGCTTACTTGGCAAGCAAAACCACCAGGTGCCAACATGCCATTGTCTTTAACAGTATCTGATAGACTAGTTCCTCCAGAATGTGATCCTTCTACAGAGGCAGTTAATATTGAAAGAAAAGACTGCCGAAAATCAACTCGCAGTGATTTTGATAGGTTCATGCAGTTTATCCAAAATGTGACAGATTCAGCGAGTTCACCATAATGCAATGACAACTTTGAGATAAACATCTCGTTGATGGTCGAAGCGCAAAGACCATGCCCAAGCCTTTTATTTTGCCAAAGGATGGCCAGAGCATCTTCTAACGGAAGTTTCTTCCACTTGAACAACCGGATAAGTAATTCATATATGTCACTATGAATTTCCATGTAACCCTACAAAAAACATACTTTCTAAATTATGAATCATGTATAAACAACAAAATCATGAAGGCTATAGATTCAGGAACGATAAAGCCAATATTCTTTCTGAAAAAGCAAAGATTCTGTACCTAAGGAAAATTTTAAAGCTACCTTAGTTGATAAAAGGTCAAGGACATGAGACAACAGCCTTAACATGTCATCAATCAACTCGGTGACCCTATCACTACCAAGCATTGAACTTAACAAAATATCAACGGTTAAATTAGAGTGAGTATCCGAAAATTGCTGAGGTAGACTCATCCAGAGATTAACTGCACTCCGGATATCTTCAAAGTCACTGCCAAAAGGAAACCCAAACAACAATAAGGATATATCAAATGGAAAATATTAATAGGTACAGATTCAAGAATGTCATTGGAGGAGAAAAACCTTTCAAGCAGTAACACCTTGGAGTTCGACCGAATGGACTCATGGTAACATAAAGCACGTAAACAAAAGGCATATGCCATTATATGATGCGCTTCAATGGCAAGACTGGATTCCATATATACATCACTCTGTAGGAGGCATTACTTCAAATCAGCTAAGATGCAAAATCCAAAAGACATGTGAAATTATATGACAGAGAAAACCCTAGGCTTCTGATGGAAGAAAAGGATAAAAAATAATAGCTCACCAATGTAGATATAGCTTCTGAAAGATGATGAATACATTCATCTAGTTTTTCAATTCCAAGACCTCTGCACTCTCCTCCTTTAGCAATAAGTGTTCTGGCCTTATATACAAGAGTATCATTTGAGATGTATACTCTTTCCAACAGGGTATCAATAATTATTATACGCTTTTTCTGGCAATATCCAGGGTTCACTGAAAGCGGTGTTTTATACACAAGCAGTTCCTGAGCACCAGAGATAGAAGATTACCAAAATTACAGCCATCACTAGAAAAAAGGTAGGACGGGAAAAAGAAAAAACAAGAGACAACCATCAGATGGAGAATTATAAATTCAGCAAAAGAAATACGATGAGGATGCAAAAAAAGGATTAAAGAAAAACCTGCTCTAACAGTATTCCAAGGGCCCTTTGTGACACAGCTTTTGAGGAAGAGAGCAAAGAATACAATGTTGTTCCATCTACTTCAGTTTTTACATCCTTCACTGCTTTGTATTCCAACTAAAAAACAGCACAATCAGAATCTAAGAGGATTGTGTTCAATCAGCAAATAGAGAACTATTATGATTTACCTTCACCCAGCGTTTAACTAATGAAAAAGGAGGAGGAAGCATCTTGAGCATGCTCTCAGCAATAGACCATCCTTCAAGACTTTCTAACATTATTTTGTTTATCTTCTCCCTGCGAACTTCATAAAATATGTCCAATAGAAAAACCGTCTTTTCACATGCTTCAGTGAACAAATACAAGGCCTCCTTCATGAAATCTTTCGAAGCATCAGTGGATGGGTTCCCATCAGGCTCCTTTGAATTACATATATTTACTAAACAGTTCCAACACGCTTTGCAGCTCAACCTTAAAGCTTTTGAGGCCTGAAAGTACATAACGATGTCTAAGTCAAATTCCAAGTTGGACCAATATTTGGAATAAACATGATAAGAACATATCTCATGTAGTAAGATTATGCAGTAGACTTACCCCCAAAAAAAAAAAAAGATTATGCAGTAGAACTTGAAAGCATCAAAATGAATGAGCATCAGAAGTACTTGAAATCATCAGATGAATGTGCAGTAAAGGTACCGTAGATATCATCTGAATGAAATTGCAATAGAGGCACCCTAGGTATTCATCAGAATGAATATGCAGTAGAAGTATGTGAAATCACTGTCAAAAAAAACATCACATCGCATACAAGACACCATACTACACCATCACAAATTGCCAACTGTTGCGTAGAAAGGATTAAAACTAATACTAATTGCAACCTATTCAAAAGAGCATTTTACCCTCTTACTACAAACTATGACTATTTTTTCAGGACGCCACGTTCGATGAAATATCATTTTAGATTCATCTTTACAAAGCTCCCTTTCAGTGAAGGACGAGATAATGAAAATGAAACAAGACGTGTCCAAAGGATGATAGGACTTCTTGACCAACAAAGAAAGTTAACAAAACCAATAAAGATGGTATACTAAAATGGATAAATTTTGTTAAATAAAACAAGATATGTCCAAGCATGATTGGTTTTCTTGACAAACAAGAGAGATCCTAACAGAACCAACAAAGACGGTATACCAAAAAGGGGGATTCTTTTTGTTTGATTCAACTCAATGGTCGGTCAGTGGTAAAAGGACCCATACCTCAAGCTACTTTGGACAAAGGCCACGCGAACTGTGGAGATCTAGTATCTAGATAAAGACAACTCTAACCAGTTTTATTCAATTAAATACAATCGAATGTCGAAGTTATCCGTAAAACAACTTAATGGCTAGCACAAAATTCACCAGTGAACAAACAAAAGGCACAACCTAGCTGGAAATGTGGAAATACATAGTAGACTTCTAGTCTAAATTGTATGTTCGGTATCAAATACAATTTAATTGAACCATTGACATAATCCCGTGACTAGTACTATAAATCCCTCATGTCAACAAATATGTAGATATATTTATATACAACAAACCAGACGGACCAAGAAGGTATAGCATTAATAAAAGCAAGCTTTTTGGCTTTTGAAATGTCATGATCAGCCAAAAACAAGGGGGGGGGTGGGGGACAGAGCTGATTTTACCTCTTTCACTTTCTTATCTTTATACAAAAGGAGAGCAATGTTGTAAAGCCAAGCAAAGATATACTTGACTACATTCGCCTGAAGCCAACCATCTGAAATTAGATGCTTCACCAGAGTCGCACTTTCCTGAAGCAACAGGGCAGGACAAATTCATTAGCGGGGCTGACTTACTCTACCATATTGCAAAATATATCAGGATAATTCTGCAGAATTACAACCTATAAGTGCTAACAATAACATATATCACCTAGCAGAACTCAGTAGCCTAGGTTAGCAACAGGTATTGTACAGAAGAAGTGAGAGGCAAAGGTTACGTCCAGACCTTCATATAACGACCCATTCTGATTGAAATAGTGAAAGCAGCAACAGCAGAACGAGCTATTGTCTTAGTATCTTCAGAAACAAAATTGGCCAGTCCATTATTCTGAACAGCTGCACTGTACAAAAAGTAATTAAAGAGCATCTTCCATGTATAACCGAGCATGTATAGACAACAAACAAAAACTTTTCATAAAACATGCGAGGAAGTGTTGAGAACCTACGCTTTCCACGTAACTTTTTTTCTCTGGTGTGGGGAGGATAGTGGGGCAGGCGGACAAGGGAGGAAGGGAAATTAAAAAAACAAATCAACAAAGTGAGAGGAATAAAAAATCCTGCAAACTTTTTGGCCTTAAATTTTTGGAAGTATGGATCAGTCAAAAGCATAGAGATCAATAATCACTCCCGCGTGTAACTTTATCGTTTCAGTTTTTATTTTTCACATTTATGCTATGGTGATCCAAGTTTCTGTAACTAAAGATGTTAATCTGTCAAAGTGATGCGCTTTCTCAATGCAAGCAAAATTATCATATACCTATGGCACTCAATGATGAGGTAGCAGAATTGATGGAGTGCATCCTGGGCAATAGAGAGATTGTGAGTAAAAGATTCACCATCTTTTTCATCCAATATCGCTCTCTTCTCTTCGTATATATGTTCGGCAAGTTGATGGCACAAAAAATTTAAGGCCTTGTAATATAATGGCATAAATTTGGTTCGTTTGTCTGCCAAGTCAATTTCACCCCCATCATTATTAAAGAAATTCTTCAAAAATTTCAACGCGCTTGGCACTTTCTGGAGCGCATCCTCTTTATCAAGAAAAAATAGAGATCCAGACATATTATCTGAATGTGTATTTGCCCTAATTTCAGTATTTCTTTGTTGAGCACTGAAGGAGAGCATCACCAAGCCCACGGAAAAAAGCAGCATGATCGATCCAATCACAGGTCTTGCCTTCAGGACAAACAAATCTACCTTGTCATATTGCCTGCCAAAGAAACAACAGCATTGTAGACCAAGAGGTGCCAAATAACATACCTGAAAACCAGCCAAACTACTTAACTCTGCTGCAACAGCACGACAAACTGCAGGAGTTGCAGCATAACACTTGTTTGTACAAGTGTATACGAGTTCTAGAAATTTGACAGCGGATTTATCATCTCTGTCATCGCCCTTTTCCTTCAACAAAAATATACCAAATAATCAGTTAAGGAGGACATCGTAGATTCATGTGAAAGCTCAAATGATGAATGAAAAAGAATCAAACTGCATGGCTTGAAGAAGAGCTGGCAATAAACATAAATTTGGTTGATCCAACAACGACTAACTCCTTTCAGCACAAAAAAAGAGGCCAAAGTCTGCAGACAACAATCATATTTGGCATCACTCCAACTTTTATTTACCTCAATGTGGTTAGAAACATTAAATTTCCAGCTTACTATTCAAGTGCGGTAATTACCCTTTAGGTCAGGATGCAAGCTACTATTAGCATAGAACTGAAACTTATTAATTGCTGAATGAAAAAGTTTTCATCACTCAATGCACAATCTACTCCCAAAGAAAAAATAAAGCATAAGATACCAGAGTGTAAACAGTCAGCCAAGACTTTCAGAGAGAAGACCATATCTTTGAAAGACGAGAAACGCTGGAGGACAATAAACAACAATAACCAATTCCTAGAAAATTTCTTTTGCAAAGGTTTATTAGATAAGTATATGACATTAAATTTTGCTCCCAAATGTTAATTCCGACAAAAGCTATTACTAGACTCTTGCACAATTAAGCAAGAAACAACAGAAAAGGGAGAGAAGGGACACAAAAATAAAGACAAGGGCAATGCAAGAACTACAAGAGAAGAAAAAGAAACTGGGGAAGGACCAACATGCATACCAGAAGAACTTCAATCCATGATCCATATTAATTCACCACCGAAAATGTGCAAAAACACGTGGGAAAGACAACCTAGATAAATGAACTTAAGGCGGGAAATACATTAATTGAACGATAACAGAAATTACTCCGTTCAAACCTGAAACTAGTATCCTTCCAACAAGATAAGCAACATAATATTTCAAGATTGACATGGTGCTGCATTACCTTACATCCATCAGCTACACAAGTCAGAGCAAGTTTTAAAATGTGAGTGGTGCTTGAGAATTGGTTATCCTCTAGGGATAAAATAGAAGAGCATATCCTTGAAGCAAACTGTGAAGCACTGATATTTATTAGAAAATTCATAAAAGCAACTTTTGTGCAGCAAAATCAATCAGTTAATTATCACTCACCTTACACATCTGATCATCAGATGACGATTTTTGATACTCGCAAAATGTTGCATCACAAAACTTATGTACTAAGTCAAGGCCAAAAGTCATTGACCGCCCAAACAAAAACAGAGAAATTCTATCCAAATATGCAACGAGCATTCTGTGCAATTTGTCCGACTCGCTGACATCTAATATCCTGAAAGATTACAATAAGAATAAACTCGATAACAGTTCCAAGGTTTATGTTTATAAAATTTGGTAGAGAAAAGGAGCTTATCTAACTTGAACCATAGACCGACTTCCTCGACCAAGGCCAAAATTCTCTTATACGGAACAACTTCTTTACTTTGATTCATGTAAACACATTTCACAAGTGTCACCACCATCTCCACAACAAGCAAAGCGAGCTCTCGATCTGAATTCTCCTTGCTCAGTCTCGGAAGTAGCATACGATTTTTCAATTTCCCACATTTTGCCCCCAAGTTCCCACTACATCTAATTCTTTCCAGCACTAACAAACCCTCCATTTCCGCTTCTTCATACAACTTCCACGCCTCCAAAGCATGAATAAACCTCGTCCACTGAACTTCAATAGAGTACGGTTTACACGACAACTGCGACGATATCACTTCAAGGCAACCGATGCAAAGTCTGTATACTTCAAACAGATCGCGAGCAAAATTCTGCGACAATTTAGACGATTCAGCATCCGAACACAGCCTTTTAGGTAGAATTGATAGGCATTTATTAAGAAAAGGAAGGAATTGTTTAGCGAGAGAGCGGATTGCGGTGGTGTCTAGGATTTTAGTGGACTTTGAAGAAGATACTTTTTTGGAGTCCAAATAGAGTGTAAATGGGTGAAGATACTCGGAGAAGAGGTTTTGGATGTTTTCTAGATCGGTGGAGGATTGTATTTTGGATAGGAGGGTGGCGTCCATGGAGGCGGTGCCGCCGTGGTCGGGGGAGAATGTAGGAAGATAGTGGAAACTTAGTGAAAGTAGGTGGAGGAGAAGATGGTGATAAATATTTGGGCGCCAAATTAGGCGCTTTGTGAATATTTCGAATTTTGGAAGACAAAAATGTGATTTTTGCTGTCTAAAATAGCACTTCTCTAATATATATATATATATATATATATATATATATATATATATATGTCAACAACAACACATATCCAGTGAATCCCAACAACAGTAGAAGCTATCGTTAGGGCCTAGTAGGGTGAGAAGCAGGCAAACAATACATCCTCCCAAAGAATAGAGAGTTTGCTTCCAGTGAGATCATCGGCTCTATTTGTACATGCATATATGCCACAATAATAAGGTTATGGTGTGCTAGTGTGTTATTGAATTAATTTAGTAAAATATAACTAGACATCTTCCGATATTAAAATAGTCATCATGTTTATATACACAAATAATGACGGAAAAAAATGAAAAAAAAAATGCAAAGGCCACATAAAGTGTAGAGAGCATCTAAGTCCCTAGGTATACTCTAAGGTACTTCTATATCCTGTCTAAACCTCCTTAACTTTAATTCTCTGCTTTAATAAACTCTTATTGTAGACCATGTCCTCAAAGATGTACAAATATAGTAGGTCATGCCTAATTCGCTCATCCTAAGTCAGTTTGAGACTTCCTTTACTCCTCTTCCCCTCTACATTGAGGCTTTCAACTATTCTGACAGACGTCATTGTCTATCTCCTTTTGACATGCTTAATCATCTCACTCTCCTCTCTCTTATCTTAGCTACTATACTAGCACTCGTAAACTTTCTCTAAATACATCATTTCTTATTCGGTCTAACCTTGTGTGTCTATACATCCACCTCAGTATCATCATCTCTGTCACTTCCAACTTCTGCGATTGTGTCTTCTTGATGGCTCAGCAATCTTGATATGTATATACACACACATATCACTGCACTGGGCTTTTGGGCCTCGACGTTACCGTTAGAAGACCGTTTATCATGGCTTAGGAGCACTACCATCAGGCTGTGTGTTTAAAATATTAGCTTCATAAGACAATTTCTCTACATATGTCGTCTTTTATATTTATATTTACTAATTTTTGATAGTGAAATTAAACGATGTCATCAAATAAGATATATATTCATAAATAAGAGAAATTCCATGGTACTTCAGGAATAAATAAAAAATAACTAGTGGTATAAAGAATTTACGTGTCAACAAAAACGACACTGATTCGTGATTACAAAGACCCACCTATATCTATAAATTTAACTCGTTAAGACTAACTATTCATATTTATTAATAATTGAATAAAAAAGGAAGTCATGTCGGTTGGGTAGTTGAGTTTGAATAAGGATTATCTATATATTATTAGAGGCAACAATCTGTTAGAATCTGTAATCAAAACAAGTGTACATTGTGCGTTCGGGTAAATCGACAAAAAATGCAAACAAAACCAAGGCGAGTCTAAGGACTCTGTCCTTAAGACGAATTGCTCCGGTATACTGTGCCCAACCGGATATAACAAACGTCTCCTAGGATACAACGGCAAACAGTTCACACGAGCGGCACTCCAACGTAGGAACTCATGGAACCTGTAAGCGCTCTGGCTTCACGATCACGATAAGGAACAAATGTAGCAGTATGTATGCAAGGGATAACGTAGAAGAAAGTAAAAAAAATCGCAGTTTTATAAGTAGAATACAATCCATACAATGAGTTATCCAAACAACTTAAAATGTGACTCAAACAAACATAATTGATGTAATACGCTTCAGCAATCAGACTGTTTTGCATGTTCACATTCTGGTCTTCCACCGGCACCACCTCCGGAGGATTCTCATTCAGCATCTTAGTCAAACCTAACGTGGTCAAGAAGAACAGCATCTTCTGCTGCCAGCGTTTGAAGTAACTTCTTCCAAACTTCTCTGGCTTTTCAACCTGTCCAACAACAGGAACAGGAGCAGTGACGGAAGTAGCGGGTGCAACAGGAACAGCATTGTTCTGTTCCTCAGAAATGCCCAAATGCACACCGTTGAACGAGTTGGAACTTCCGCCTTCCATATTTCAGTTTTCTGTAAGTGCAATACAGAATCAGAACCAGAAACCGATTAGTTTCGTACAAATAGACGCAGTAAACGCAACCAGAAAACCGAAACAGATTACAATATATATACTAATTCGTCTTAAGAATGTTAGAATCTGTAATCAGAACAAGTGTACAGTGTGCGTTCGGGTAAATCGACAAAAAATGCAAGCAAAACCGAGGCGAGTCTAAGGACTCTGTCCTTAAGACGAATTGCTCCGGTATACCGTGTCCAACCGGATGGAACAAACGTCTCCCAGTATACAACGGCAAACAGTTCACATAAGCGGCACTGCAACGTAGGAACTCATCGAACCTGTAAGCGCTCTGACTTCACGATCACGGTAAGGAACAAATGCAGCAGTATGTATGCAAGGGAGAAAGTAGAAGAAAGTGAAAAAAATTTCGCAGCCTCAGAGGTCTGGAAAGCAGACCTTTAAATAGGGGAAAGGAAATAGCAGCAGTTTTCGATCTCAGCCGTTGGATCTGGAGGTTTTCATCCACAACCGTTAGATCAACGGTTTTAAACGTGGACCGTCGGATCTGACGGTTTTCATCCAGAGCCGTTAGATCAAAAACCGTAGGAGTTTTAAATCTAAGCCTTTGGATCAGAAACCGTTGACAGTTTTAAATATAAGCCTTTGGATCGCAATCCGCGTTAACTTTTAATCTCAACCTTTAGATCTTCTCAGAATTTTATTGGTCATACGATTAAGAGAATTATTTTTTTGGAAAATTTTAATATTCTCCAAAAAGATAAGAACATGCCACGAAGCCACGAGCCGAGCCGGCCGGCTGGACGGGCGGGCGGGAAGCGGCGGCGGCGCGCGCGTGTATGGTGAACCTTGCCTGAGCTGCGTCCTGACTCCGTCAAAAACTTCTCATGCCCAAGGGCACATTTTAGAAAGCTCCAACTTGAGCTATATATGGTGGCCCTTTCATCTCAAATAGTCAATGTGATATTCCACTTAAGGGGTGATGTGTTCACTCTTCAAGAGGCCACGTCACCACTTTTCTAATTTCCTTCCAATTTTACTCCAACTTTGAGCATTAATTTCTCATTCACCCGGTATTTTCCAATTTATTTCAAATCCTCCAACACAATCAACGTCGTGACATGAATCTGTATACGTCTTTAATGTTTTTATGTTGACTTTAAAAGGGTTCAGTTTAGAATATGATTTAACCCAAAAACGTAGAGCCATCCAGGTTGGCACGGACATGCAAGCGGCTTCGCCATGCAACTCGATACGTGGTGCAACTCATTGACACTTGGCCAACATGCACCGGAGAGGAAGGATACTTAGAAGCACAAGGCGGCTCAAAACATAATTGGCCAGTCAAAGCGTATAAAAGGAATAAATAATGTCAGATAAAAGGCATGTTTGAAACGTTCAGATGCAATTTGGGACATTACTCCCAAATTACTCAATATCTCACAAAGAGACATGTTTCACTTAATTTCAACATACATTAAATGTCAAATATAGAACAGTTCACAACTAACTTGATCATCGTCGGGTTTTAACCAACTTTACTATTGTATTTTTAGATAGGTTCGTTGTACTCAAGAGAGCGTTAAGAGCCGCACAAAGGACACGAATAAGCACCAAGAATTTTACCTTTTTTCTTTATTTTTCTGAAGAATTCTGTTTTCTCTCTTTGAGAAGAAGAATTTGTACTGTTACTCTGTTAGTACTCATCATCATCATCTGTACCTAGTATATCCTAACGACAACAAAATTTATCGTTTGAGTCTGGGGGATAAGTGATAAGCAGACAATACATCTATCCCAAAGGATAAATAATCTGCTTCCAGTGAGACCACCGGCTTTATATGTACCTCTATAAATGATTACTCTGTTAGTACTCATTAATTTGAAAAACATGCTTTTACTTTTTTTCCCCCTTTTTTGAGGCAGAAAAGAAAAAGAAAGACATGCTGTTAAAGTGTTGCTTTTATTATCTCCAATTGCGTGGTATTTTTTTAATCTATTGGTCGTAATTCTGCACATCTTATTCATTTATTCTGTATTTTTTCTTCTTTAAAGTATTTTATATATGTTTTTAATCTTTATATGTATGTTTTTTTGTTTGTTTCTGTGTATGCTTTATGCATATTGTGTTTATATTGTTATGTATAATTATATTTATAAAAGACATATGCATTTGCTTACGTATAATGTCACTTTCATTTTCGAATCCAAACTCAATAAATCCATGTTAAAATTTGAGTTTGACCATTGGATTTAAACGAAAGATCCTGAAGAAATGCAAAATTTGATATTGTAATATTTGTCAATCGTGTATTTTCAATTCAAAGTTACACGTATGTATAGTCTCTAATCAACTATCAAATCTAAGGAAAGGATAAGATTACAACAACAAATTCAACTACAACTCTATCCTATCACAACAACTTTATCTACAAGTTGGTTAGAATCAAATTATAACTAATTCAAACAATATTCTATCTCTTTCAAACAATATTCTATCTCAATACTCCCCTCAAGTTGGCGCATGAATGTTGACAATGCCCAACTTGCTAATAAAGAGACGAAAACTAGCTGGACCAAGAGGTTTGGTGAAACCGTCGGCTAACTGGTGTTAACCCGGTATCTTGGTTGGATGAATGAGACCGGCTGCATAGTGTTGACGAACAAAATGACAATCAATCTCAATATGCTTCGTGCGTTCATGAAAAACCGGATTAGCAACAATATGCAAAGCAGCTTGGTTATCACAGTAAAGTTCAATGGGCTTGGTAACGTGAAGACCAAGATCATGTAAGAGTGTACGTAGCCAAACAACCTCACTGGTGGCATAAGCCATAGCACGATATTCAGCCTCAGCAGATGAGCGTGAAACAACCGGCTGCTTTTTAGAACGCCAAGAAATAAGAGCCGATCCAAGAAAAAACATATAACCTGTCGTCGAACGGCGAGTGATAGGGCAGGCAGCCCAGTCAGCATCACAATACCCTGTGAGACTTGAGGAATTCGCAGTGGGTAAGAAAAGACCCTGTCCAGGCGCGTGCTTAAGATAACGCAATAAGTGAAACACGGCATCAAGATGACATTTGCGAGGAGTATGCATAAATTGACTAAGCATATTAACCGCAAAACAAATATCAGGACGGGTCGCTGTAAGATAAAGAAGACGACCAACAATGCGACGATCAAACGCAGGATCCTCTAATAGGGGATCAGAATCATTAAACCGTATGTTTTGATCCATAGGTGTAGTGGCTGGCCGACATCCAAGAAGACCACACTCCAAAAGAATATCAAGAACATACTTACGTTGATTTAACACCATACCAGTAGGCGAACGGGCTACCTCAATGCCAAGAAAATACTTCAAAGGCCCCAAATTCTTGATCTTAAACTGATGATCAAGGTACGTCTTTAATGCTGTAATACGCGCAAGGTCATTACCAGTAACAATAACATCATCAACATAAATTAGAACGGCCACAAAGGAAGACTCAGTGGACAATGTAAATAAAGACGGATCGGCATTAGACTGAGTGTACCCTAGAGCAGTGATGGAAGTAGTAAACTTAGCATACCAATTCCGTGACGCCTGGCGTAAACCATATAAAGACTTACGAAGCTTAAATACTTTTGTCTCCCCCTGAACTGTAAATCCCAGCGGAATTCGCATATAGACATCCTCCGTGAGATCACCATGTAAAAAGGCGTTGTTGACATCCAACTGGTGAATATGCCAACGACGCGCGACTGCTATAGCCAAGAGACACCGTACAGTGACTAACTTAGCCACTGGCGCGAAGGTTTCAGTAAAGTCAACGCCTTCGACCTGTGTATAACCACGAGCAACCAAACGGGCCTTATATCGTTCAACAGTACCATCGGGATTGTATTTTATTTTATAAACCCACTTAGAACCAATTGTGAGTTTGCCAGGAGGGAGCGGAACAACGAACCAGGTATGATTAGCTTCAAGCGCAGAAATCTCACGCTGCATGGCCTCACGCCAATGTTCATGTTTAACAGCCTGACGATAAGAAACTGGCTCATCCTTCTCAGTGATGGCCGCAACATAGCAACGATAAGACCGAGATAAACGATTATATGACAAAAACTGAGACAGGAGAAATACCGTAGAGTTTGCTGTAGGAGTGGGTTTCTCAGCCGATGGAACGAGGGAAGAAGGCAACACAACATCAAAATCAGCGAGATGGCGTGGCAGTTGGCGCTGCCGGCGACCACGCTGCGGAAGAGTGGACTCGGATGGAGAGGCAAAGGAACCATCTGAAGATTGCGTGGCCGCTGCTGGAGACGAGGAAGGCACTGCCGAAGAGGGGTGATCTGCAGGAAGTGTGGGAGGCCCATGCTGGGATAGGGAGGTAGCGATGGGTTCATCCCAGCAATAACCAGTAGCATGCAAAAGCGGCGGGCTAGAACTGGAAACATAAGATTGCATGGCAAATGGAAAAATGTGTTCATGAAAAGACACATCACGAGTAACGTAAATTTTGTGAGTAGATAAATCAAATATCTTGTAACCCTTTTGTGATCTTGGATATCCAAGAAAAATACCTGGGGCTGACCGTGGGGCGAACTTGTCACGGGTACGATGGTAAGTATAACCATAACATAAACAACCAAAAACTCGAAGATGAGAATAAGTAGGTAAACAACCCAGTAAGACTTCATAAGGCGTTTTGTTTTGAAGGATGACAGTGGACATACGATTAATAAGGTAAACAGCAGTAAGAACACACTCCCCCCAAAATTGTATAGGCAAGTTAGCATGAAAACGAAGGGCCCGAGCGACTTCTAAAATATGACGATGCTTACGCTCAACAACACCATTTTGTTGAGGAGTGTAGGCACAAGAAGTTTGAGCGTCCATTCCATGACTAGTATAGTAAGCGAGAATAGTGTGACTAGTAAATTCCGTTCCATTGTCACTCCGGACACGTTTGACTTGTTTACCAAACTGAGTACGCACCCAATTAAAGAAATGGAATAAATAACGACTAACTTCAGATTTGGACCCCATTAAGTAGACCCACGTGGTACGACTATAATCATCAACAATAGTCAAAAAATAACGTGCACCAGACAGACTAGGTGTATTATAAGGACCCCAAATATCACAATGAACAAGATCGAATGAATTGAGAGTTATACTGGTATTAACAGGAAAGGACAAACGTGTTTGTTTGGCTTTGCTACAAGCATCGCAAAGAATGTCTTTATTTGAAACAACAACGGAAGGTAAAAAACGAAACTGCGAAAGAGGAAGATGACCCACGCGACGGTGCCAAATAGACTCATCGCTCTTTATTGCCGCCAGGACTAAGACACGCGAACCAAGAAGAAGGGTGTAAAGACCATCGTGCTGCTTACCCACTCCAATCAGCCTCCTCGACGGCATCTCCTGCAGGACACAAAAATCAGGGCCGAAAGTTAGCGCACACTTCATATCTTTCACCAGGCGACTAACTGAAATCAAGTTAAAAGCAAAGTCTGGAACCCCTAAAACATCATGGAGAACCAGTGAATCGGAGAGCTTGACAGTGCCAATCATACGAACTGGCACATGTGTACCATCTGGTATTTGCACAGTGGCCGCTACTTTATCAGTAACAATAGTGGTAAACATAGACAGATTATTGACAATGTGGGCATTGGCTCCACTATAAAAAAGCCAACGGGATGATAAGGAAGGTGCAGAAGGAACTGTACCTGATTCATGTTGGCCTGCTATCGGAACATTCCAAAATTACCTCCATTTAAATGCTCAACAAACTGGGCCAACTGGTGTTGCTGTGCAAGCGTAAGACCTGCAAAAGCAGTAGAAAGTGGCGCAACATCCGAATCAGCCTGGACGGCCAGGCCTTTGGCCGAATCAACCACGACTGTCCTCCCTGTGCTAGCAGCCGTGCGATCTTTGCGACCACGAGACACTTTCCAATGGGCCGTGTAACCAATCAGATCATAACAGATCTCACGCAAATGTCCAAGCTTTCCGCAATGAGTACATCGAGGCCTCTCCCCCTTGCCCTTAATTCTGGAGGTGCGGCCTTCAACCGAAGATTGCCATGCCGCCAAAGCTGCGGCTTCGAATGTAGGGACCTGATGCTGAGCAACAACCCGTTGCTTCTCCTCCTGTGCAACAATGGCATACACACGCCCAAGGGATGGTAAAGGATCAATACTTAAAACATGCGAACGTACCGTATTGAAAGATTCATCAAGTCCCATCCGGAAATCGAACACTATCTCCTTTTCACGAACTTTTTCAATAGCCTTGGACAAACCACACGTGCAGAGCCCGCAACTGCAAATGGGAACAACATCAAATGACTGAAGTTCTCCCCAGAGAACTTTGAGACGACCATAGTATGCGGAGACCATGCTTCGTTCCTGTCTGAGGGATGCAATGGCACGACGAAGCTTATATACACGCGCATCAACTCCTTGAGTAAAACGCTCATCCAAATCCACCCACACATCGCGGGCTGAATCTGCGTGAGCCACAGTCCCTTGAAGCTCTTTGGCTAATGAATTCGATAGCCATGCCAAGACTAGGGCATTACATTGCTGCCACACAGAATAATCGTCAGAGTCAGTATCTGGACGCTTGATAGTTCCGTCCACAAACCCCGATTTGTTCTTAGACCGCAAAGCGTTGACAAAAGCCTTACGCCAAACAAAATAGTTCTCTCCATTTTCTCCTAATGGTTGAGTAACGAACACAAGACCAGGATGATCGGATGGATGAAGATAATATGGGGATTTAGGATCGATGGTGA
>AP025074.1:1213873-1254274 GCA_036186865.1 Eustoma russellianum | reverse complement strand
GCCAAACAAAATAGTTCTCTCCATTTTCTCCTAATGGTTGAGTAACGAACACAAGACCAGGATGATCGGATGGATGAAGATAATATGGGGATTTAGGATCGGTGGAGGACAAGGACTTTTCGGCCATGATATGAGCACTAGCCGTGATTGACAAACAGAATGTCGAAAAAAAACTTGTGAGACAAAAGTGAGATGAACACCAAAAAGAATTGCAGGAAGTAAATTGGTTTAGGTAACCAAGAATGACGGCTTCCTGGAAGATCGACAAAATTTTGATAATCAGATGGATCGCTCTGATACCATGAAGAAATGCAAAATTTGATATTGGAATATTTGTCAATCGTGTATTTTCAATTCAAAGTTACACGTATGTATAGTCTCTAATCAACTATCAAATCTAAGGAAAGGATAAGATTACAACAACAAATTCAACTACAACTCTATCCTATCACAACAACTTTATCTACAAGTTGGTTAGAATCAAATTATAACTAATTCAAACAATATTCTATCTCTTTCAAACAATATTCTATCTCAATAGATCCGGAGCAATCTATCATCCGAGTATCGAGTTACGCATTAAGACATACAATATTCCTTTCTCACAGTAATACGTGTAGATTTCAGTTTTCAGATTTCAGTTAAACGAGCTTTTGGAAATATTAAAAAAAATCCATCAATTATTTTCCGAGTCAAACTCGAGTGAGATTCATGAATTGCATGATTGAGATTTTTTTTTTGAGGAAATGGGATCTTTCATAAATAGCTAATCATACGTCCATACAATATACAATACTACCACTACTACCAAAAACTAATAAATATCATGAACTTAACATTCCCTGCCAGGCTATTCTAATGTTCATGACTCTATTAAAAATCTCGATGACCTTATGATATGCATCAATATACTTAAAATCCTCGTTGAACAACGCTTGATTCCATGCTGTCCAAATGCAATGAATTGCTTCCCGAAATACATAAGGCCAATGCTGCTCGCCGTAATACACCTGCTGCTGTGGATCTAAATTACGGTCTATCCACCCCGTAACCCCTCCATCATGACAAAAAAAACTGAGAATGGCCGGACCATGGGACAAGGGAATACCACACTTCCCGTGCCTTTGGGCAATCACGTAATGCATGCAGCCCATCCTCCACTGCTCCACTACACACCCCACACATTGCAGAAGACGCAGAACCACGACGTCACAAGGCTACCGAAGTCGGTAATCTATTATGTCTCGCCTGTAACAGAAGAAAATTACCTCGCTGTGGGCCTTTCAATGCCCACATGCGTTGCCAACATCTTCGCTCCACATCTACAACCTCCGGAACTAATAGGTCATACACCGACGCCACCGAGAATGTCTGCATAGGTTTACTCCACCAAGAAGAGATGATTTGAGACTCACCATTTGCCATTTGATTACGATCCTCTGGCGTGATTCCTGCCAACACAACTGGGAGGGCCGCTAGAATACCTTTCATGATTTGAGACTCACCGTTTGCCATTTGATTGCATGATTGAGATTACCTTTCATTTAAGCCTTTTCTTGGTCTTAAGAGGGTCACTTGAAATTTCAAAGATGTATATCTACTGTGGTTACTATTTTAATATCGAAAGATTTTTATTTATGTTTAATAAAATCTTTTTACTAGTACATATTCCTATTATTATGATATCTATGCATGTATATATAGAGACGATATCTCACTGGAAACAAACTCTCTATCTCTTGGGATGGAGGCCTCTCCGGACCTTAACGATAGCTTTTGATGTCGTTGAGATATACTGGATATGATTGTTGTTGTAGTAGTTATAGTTTCATCAGCGTTTTCTTTTTTTCCATAGAATATGATAAATTCAAGACATGATCAAAATACATGATTCAATAACTTAAGAAAAATGAAACCAACAACATATGTTATACGTCATACATAAAAAAGAATTCGACGAACTTTGTCTGAAAACCCATCAACGGTTTGATGAAGCACCTAAACACTCATATCAATTTGATGTCAATCACACCAAAAGAAACATTAAGGATTTTCTTTTTTCATTTTGTTTCTCTTTCATATGACTGGATCGGCAAGAATAAGAACCGAATACTAGGTTTTCGATTTCGGATTCATTTATGTAAACGAACTGTTTGACTCGGTTCATTTATTGTAACGAGCTTTAAAATTGGTTCAAGTTCGGCCCGATAACACTATAACTGTTTAAACGAACCGAATAGTTTACAAATATTTTGGCTCTTTTTAATAAACGAATCCAAATAGGTGTTCGAATTCGACTCGTTTAAATAAAATTAACAAACGAATTCGAATTGTTTGCGAATTGTTCGATTCGCTTAACACCCACAACTTTATCTCTACTAGACATCTCTTATCGTATGTTTGGATTTTCTACTGTTAAAATCTATAAAATTGTAAAAGAATTTATAAAAATTTTCGTAACAACAACAAACAACTACAACCATACCCAGTATAAAATTTTTAGTAAACTACACATAATACAATGTGTTCGTAAATCAGAAACAATATTTTCCCGTGGGCTACTTTTCGAACTAAAAGAATCCATCAAAGGTCTGAAGTAATTCAAGCGGCCAAGGCATCGATTTCCTCTGGCCGGCGCATCCACCTTCACCACCACAAGCAACCGCGGCCCGTGCAGCCGGAGCAACCCTTTTCTCGTCATCGGCCACCGTCCTTGGCATCAAACCACATTGATTTGCAGATGCTTTCACCTCTTTCGAAAATTTAAAAGTCTCAATCCAAGACAAACCGTCCAAACCCAGATCAAATTCCACCCCAGAATCTCTTCTCCT
This sequence comes from Eustoma russellianum, assembly GCA_036186865.1. Classification (NCBI taxonomy): domain Eukaryota; kingdom Viridiplantae; phylum Streptophyta; class Magnoliopsida; order Gentianales; family Gentianaceae; genus Eustoma; species Eustoma russellianum. The sequence continues at coordinate 1,251,443 of AP025074.1, read as the reverse complement.
TCCGCCCACGTTGTTCACAACATCTCCTCTCCGGTCCGGTACTGCAACTTTTGATGGCTTATTCTCCATATCGGGTAGAGGGAAAACGTGTCTGCTAGCGAAGAGGAAATTCGAGATCATCGACATTGAAACAAGATTGAAGGTTTCTGGGAATATTAATTTGGTCAATTTGGGAAGCAGAATCGTTGTTTATATAGAAGAGTGTTGCGATGCTAAATAGGAATATTTCTTAATTTAATCCTTATTCCATAAGGATAAATATTTTCCTTTTCCTAAAGATTCTTATATCTGATTGTTAGTATTTTAGTCGGTGAAGTAATTTGCTTAAAATGGAAAACGTGATTGTTAAGTAAAATTATATATATATATATATATATATATATATATATATATATATTCAAAATTGGGAAGGGTTTTAATGGGATAAATACTACTCAACCGCTAAACGTAAAGGTTTTTCACTAAATAAAATTATATACACCTTCATTTGGTATTGACCTTTCTTATTAAAGAATTGATTAAGTCTCAATTTGCTTTGAAATAGAAATATAAATAATAAAAAAATTACACTTTCACCTTGTGTGTTTGACAAAATAGCAGAAAGACCCTCTCTACTTGAGAATTTGATAATAACTTCTCATGTGGTTACACACTAAACTGAAAACGCATATTTGTCAATTGATTATCTTTCTGTTTAATCTATAATTACAGAAATGTTACTGTTAAATTTCAAACTTTATATGTCTTTTTGGTATAAAAGGTCATACCCTAATCTGGGTCTCTCACGCTCTAGCTCTAAGGAGTTTTGTGGATGATGAAAATCAGAAAGTCAGCGGCCTTTATATGTAAGGCTTTTTACCAGACAACCAATAAGATGCCCACTATGAATTGGGTCAGCAATTTTTTAATCCAATTGGGCCGAATACTATGTTTCTAAACCATTACTGGTCCATATAACAGTATTGCACCTGCAATGCGTGTGTGCTAGTTCAAACCTATGTCCTTCTAGTTGCAATGTTCCAAACCTGATTGCCAACCGAGTTATGCACTACTAGCTATTATTTTTTTTTCAATCATCCCAACAGGTGTCATTAACTATTTGGGACCACATCATAGTAACGCTTTGAATCATATATTTTAAGTCGTGTTTGAGTTCATATTATTAAAATTATGCGACTTAGTATATTGAATACAATAAAATTATGTAATAGATAGAATAAAATGTTTGATATGTTACTCATTTTAGTCACTTAAATGGATTCTGAATATGAGCTAATACGGTTTTACGAGTTAGCCATTATTTTGTGCAAAAGAAGTATGAAAGAGAAAAAGTTGAGTTAAATGTGATGATTTAGATTTGGCTAGCCGATTTCAAGCCTTGATTATGTTCAAGTGTGATGACGTCATTATGGACGAGTACAACTAAATATCAACGGTATCGGACTTCTTTCCCTCGCATCTAAAAAGATTAATTATTGTTAATATTTAGCATTCAGCTATACTTATAAACCATGTTACCATTTTCTTTCCATAGTGAATTTTCTTGAGTCTTTATATAAAACTTTATTAAACTCTATTATATAATTATAATTTGTTATTTAAATTGGTTCCAAATTCTGTGCAACATATTTCGTCAATTAATTAATCTAAAGTTGGATTACAACTAGTCCTTAAAGCCCAATGAAAAGGTGTTGCACACCAATAGTCATCATAATGTCTCTAAATAAATACCTCCAGTATCCGTAGTCTTTCCCAAGTTGTATCCAATACAACAACAACGTTACTCCATTGTCTTAGAGGCTTCTGCCTATGGCGAGGTATGAGACGTCGGATGTACGCAACCATACCCACGTGTTAGAAACACACAAATGTTGTCTCTGATGACCCATAATGATGCGTCAAGCTATGTCGATCAGCTGATGCTTCACAATATAAAAAGCGCATCCAATTTAGTGAGTCATTTTGGTTTTATTCCATCATATTCCAAGTTGTACCCCAATACAACATGTTGAAATCTAACCGTTCTCAACTGTTGCCATGTGTTAGAAAACGTATCAGTTATAGCAAAATTTTATGACAGTCCTGAAACAAGTATGTCTAATTGTTTCTTGACCAATCAAATGTACAAAAAATATGTAAACACCTTGCTTTGTCCAATTACCTATTGCTTTGTATGTAATTAAATCTTATGTGCCATTATCTCGTTTTGACAATAGTTAATCGTAAAGCAACATGAAACTTCTAATCATTTGTAACTACACCATATCTTTCGATATCAATTTAACCTAAAGGCAATCTCTTTGATGAGGGAGTGAGTTCTCCCCCATCTGTACCAAAGGCCCCTTAGTCAGGTGGGATGTAAATCGAGGGATGTGCTCCACCGACAGTCCTACAAAGGGAGAGGACACTCGAGACTCAGTCAGTCCAGAGGCAACCCTGGTAGCTAAAGACAATCTCTTAGTGCATGGAATATGGTTTCTTCACTTGCACCAGATTTTAAGTAAATGAGCTCGCGTATAATATAGAGTAAGAAATGTATATGTAATTTCTCATTCTTGACTTGTCATAGTGGTATATTCGAACGGTTGTGTCTCTTTCAACTTCCAAATCTGTTTACTTAACCGTCGGAAAATTTTTAGAGAGTATACCGTCGGAAAATTTTTAGAGAGTATACTCTTCACCGGCTCTAATACGTGTTTTCTTTACAGATCTTAAATTTGTTGGATTTAATTTAATAAATCTCTGAATAGGTTTGTTTAATCGAATCACTGGACAAAGCAACAAAATATGGAAAATATACCTTGTTCCATTGGTGTTGTTAATCTGAACACGTATGCTGCAACTGATCTGATGAAGAATATGGCGTGCAACTGATCTGATGAAGAATATGGCGTGATCCAAGGATTCACGACCTCCCATCAATTGCTGATGCACCCCTTGACCGATTTCAATAATTCACTGCTTTACCCGATGTAGAGACTAGACAGCCTGGACTTTATAGAACAAAGTTTGGCACACCATCACTGGCACCCTCTATGACCGATTTTAAGTGTGTGAGGAGGTGTAACCCCTCCTCCGGGAGAAAGAAAGAATCTTGATAGGTATAGAATCCAAATTTAAATTTGTAACCAAACCTATCTTCCGTTATAGATAGAGATTTTCTTATCCCAGATTTCGGGGATATACATGATATTATCATCAAGTTATCTTTATCCATTATTAAATATTATCTAATATTAATAATAAATATTATTATTAAATATTTAATTATTGTACCAACAATTATCTACTAACCACACGTGGGTTGTCGCCCTCGAGGATCAGACATCGTACACTTTATGGTCGTTGCACTTTGAGCTCATCCATCGCGGTCTCTGACTATATGACTGTCTACATATTCGGGGTTTCCATTTTAGACCACACTATACGTCCACGAACATATCTGATGATCACTTAACGTGAGGATGTTATACGTAACAATTAATACTATTACGTGATACATGTGACATATAATATTATCATACATAATATCCACCTTATGAGTAATTATGTACTGCGCATTACACGTATCTCGGATTAATCCCAACAAAATTTACACATCTTTTTTTGATCGATGTTTGCAGATCAGATACCCTCGGTTTTTTTCTATGCAACAATTGACGCCTTCTATGGAAGGAGATTTTGATTCCCCCCTAAAAATCCAATTTTTTCTCATAAAATTTCTCAGGTCTGGAAACAATCTAGGTTTCCCATAGGAAAGCTTCGGCCTTTCCAAATCTGGAAAAAATTCCGTTCTATAACTCTTTGCCTGAAGAAATTTAAATTGATAAAATATTTAAGAAATTAAGAAAAAATAGAACAACACAAAATTTGCTCAATACTCATATCACGAAGGTTTTACTTAATGTTATGGAGGTACAAAAATGTTTTTGAAATGCATTTGCTAAATGAATATATAGCCTATTTATATACAACAAATCACTCTCTACAATTTGACTAACAAATGTAAAAACAGTCTTGGAGAATACTATTGATATCTCAAATTTAGATAAAACAACATAAGTCATCTGATGGTTGATAGTAGACTTTGAACACAAGTTGATGATTGATTGTAGACTTCGAATTTTTGGCACGTTTGATTTATCCTTACATCGCCTCCCTTAAATCAAAATCTTAAAATTTGATCATTCGAAGTATTTTCTTCAGTTTGATAAATGACTCTGTCTTTAATAGTTTCGTGCAAGTATCTGTAACTTGTTCTTCAGTTGGACAATAATCATTAGCAATCTTATTTTCAGAAACTAGGTCACGAAAGAAGTGAACTTGATTTCAACGTGTTTGTTTTGCCCATGAAACACCAGATTCTTTGAAAACTCAATTGCTAATTTTTTATTGCAATAAACATTTGTTAGTTCATTTTGTTCATGATGTAGAAAACCAAGAATCCGTCTAAGTCATAGCGCTTCAGTAGCACTGTTTGATGCGGTTATGTACACTGCTTCAACTGTAGATAAATCCACCGCTTGTTGTTTCTTTGAAGACCATGAGAAAATATCGGATTCGAAAAAAAAATACATAACATGATGTGTTTTTTCTTTCTATGTTGTCGCCAGCCCAAACATTATCTGTGTATCACAGAAGAGAAATATCATTACCCAACACTATATGTTATATCCGGTCTAGGCATTATCAAATATATCAAGTTTCCAACTAGTCTTTGGAAGGAAAACGAAAAGTAGAGGATTTTAGGCCGCTTTAGAAAGAGAGATGAAATTACACCCACTATATTTAGATGTCAAATAATCAGCATGTCCTTTTAATATTTGTACATGTTTTGCTAAAAATTCAAAGAACTTATGATTTTTTAGGGGAGAAGAATAGTGGTTAGGGAAAATTACAATATATAAAAATATTTTAAAACCACTCTCTAAAGCAGTTTTGAAAATTTCACAAACTGAACACTGTTTTATAATTATAATAAAAAAAACTCCTGTTTGTACCCAACTCAAAATTAATTTGATTTTTTTCTTTCAAAAAAAAAAATACTAAGATGTCTATTTTAATCCCTCCAAATTTGAATAAAAATCTAATACTTGAAACCCCTTTATGCAGTTTTGGCCAGAAAATGGTTCAACTTTGAATGACTATACTCTCTGTTGACTGAGACAATAATGTTTCAATATATGTTAAATGAAACATTAAGATGTTTAGTTTGATATGTAGTAGAAAGGGCTTGACAAAAGGATTGAAGGAAGATGGTTACAGTGGGAATTTGAGTGCTCAAAAATGTATGTAAAACTATAGACAAGAATGTATGTAAAACTAACCAGAAAAATTAAGAATGGCGGAAAAGTAAAAGACGTACAAAATTTATGCTAGTTTGGTCATGTGACCTATTCTTGTCTTGAAGACGACTTCTTTAGAATTCACTAACACTAAAATGGTTCACCAAACACCTTACACCGTTGATCACTAAAAGTTTGATCCACCTTCGATTAACCTTATTACAATTGTATGAATATAAGAACACGAGGTGTAGAGAAGGGACTGGAATCACCTGACCCCCTTTTAAGGGGGTATTTAAAGACCCGGTGACACGTGTCACACAGGGGTGGTGAGGCTGGGTGAGGGTCACCCACATCCAGCCTCACCAACCCCCTGTGTGTCACGTGTCGGGCGGTCTGGAGGGGGGTGAGGGACTTGGGGGTTAGGGGATCTCGTTCCGTAGAGAAGAGCCTTTAAAGCATTCATAATTTCAGAATAGAAGGCTCAAAGAGGTAGTAGAAGAAGCATGAGAGTTCAGAGTCTTGATTTCATCATGTGGTGCAATAACTTAAATGACATGGTTTTTTTTCCTCATCCTTTTATATAGTATTGGGTACCTGTAAGACTGATTGGACTCGTCCTTCTTGTTGTTTTTTTGGTCATCAAGTCTATTTGGCATAGAAGTGTTAAGCGAACCAAACAGTTCACAAACTGTTTGAGTTCGATTCGTATTTGATTCGAGTTTGTTCGTTAATTTTACTTAAACAAGCCGAATTCGAACACCTAATTGGGTTAGTTTACTAAAACGAGCCGAACTGTTCATGAACGGTTTGGATCGTTTAGACATTTATAGTGTTTTCGAGCCGAACTCAAACCAATTTTGAAGTTCGTTACAGTAAACAAACCGAGCCAAATAATTCATTTAACTAAACGAATCCGAATTTAAAAAATCTAAGATTTAACTCAGCTCGGCTCGGTTCGTTAACACCCCTAATTTGGCATAGCTTGATTGGTTTGGCTTTATCACCTTACTTGTCAAGATATAGTTGGTCCACCTTGGACTTGACTTCCCAACATTTTTAAGCCTTCAAAGTTCAAAACACATAAAAAAAAAATCTGATTTTGTGTGTAATTAGAAAGGATGATAGCTTGGGTTGTTGACATAGTAATTGTCACCCTTATCCACACTATTGTCTCCAACAAACCAACAAACTTTTACCAGCCTCTCTGAACACTCTTGGCTGATTTTTAAAATCTAAGGAATATATTTTCAGCAATTTAATAATATAGAATCCAACCAATAATAATTAAAGATACCTTGAATATTCTCCTAACCAACTTAAGATACGACAACATTATCCTATTACCTCAGAGGCTTCCATCTGTAGCGGCATATGAGAAGTCAGATGTATGTAACCATACCCATATGTTAGAAACACGTAGAGATTGTTTTCCGATGACCCATAATGAAAATTGCGTCAAGTTATGTTGGTTAGCTATGCGGCTAAGAAATAAAGAGTCCATGCTTGTCTTCATAGATAGGGCAATCTTGAGCTCCAAGCAATGTTAGAGAATCTGATTTTTAAGCTCCAAAATGAAAGGATAATACCCAAGTTTGTTTGCATAAGAAACATCACCTTATCTTTTCCAAGTTAAGAATCCTCCAATCCAGCCATGGTTTGTCTCATGTGTTCGAAAGAAATAGAGACTGTTTCTCGATGATCCATAATGAAAATTGCGTCAAATTGTGTTGATTAACTGCTACTTTACAATATAAGAAGCACATACAAGAAATATAGAGTCCATGCTTGTCTTCATCAATAGGGCGATCTTGAGCTCCAAGAAATGTTAGAGAATCTGATTTTTAAGCTACAAAATGAAAGCATAATACCCAAGTTTGTTTGCATAAGAAACATCACCTTATCTTTCCAACAACTTAACAACTTGGAGAGTTAAGAATCCTCCACAATGCAGCCATGGTTTGGCTAATTTTTAAATCCTCTCTGACCTAAGCTATTATCGATCACATCGGACTATGAAAGTTACAATCTATTGCACAATCAATAAAATTCAAATAACGTCTCCAAGACATATCGCAATAGTTCTAGGGGGTTTCGAAAGGAACGTCAGTCTTGCCGAAGACAAGAATGTTTGAACCTCCTCCAGATTAGCTGCATAGTGTGGAAGCATTATTGGCTCGCGGAATGACCTGATAGGCTGACAGACCAGTCCGTCGGTTGTTTCTTCGGTGTCAATGAGCTCCTTGGGCTGTCCCTATGCTATGACAAACTTCTACTAGTAAGCCTTAGGAACCTGATTTACATCCTTACATATCCTGTGAGATCGAGGTTGACAAAGACCCTTACTGATTGAGGTTCAATCCAATAAAATTCAATTAATTCAAATATCAAGACGTAGATGAGCAGAACTCGGTTTCTGAGATGAAAAAAAAAACATAAGTCAAAGTAGCTGCTGGTAGGAAAGTTACCGTTACCTAACTGATCAAAATAGACAGCTAGAATCCTTAATTTTATTTATTTATTTAAATGGATCAACTATGAGTAGGATGGATGTTTTACCACTAAAATAAGAAGTCAATGTTTCCTCAGTATGTTACTCCTCCAAGAAGTCAACTTCATGTTTCCTACAATGTTACTCTACAAATCCATCGTAGCTGACTACTTCAAGAGTATATCTCATTTGATACTTAGACTAACATTTGTTTTAAGTGGTCAAGAGTTTGATTTCAGAGACACACACAATGTGAGTGTTCCACTGCCGCTAGACCAAAGGCCTAGTTTATGGGACGACACCTTGCGTGGATCATTGCGTAAGTCCCCACCCAACCTAGGAAGCCGCTGAGCTCCTGATTTACATCTTCCACAATATTCTTTGTGACTGGAACGATGGAGACCCTCAGAACTAAGGTATGACATTTTGTTTCAAGCCCGGCATGTCCTATTCTTTTGTGACATGTACAATAGAATAAGCTGCAAAGAAGATCTTTGCACTATACTCAGGTGGTTCGCTAGCAACACAAAGATAATATTCGGTCAATATTTGGTCGCCTGCTAACTGTTCCTAATGTCCATTTCCTTAAATATTAAAGATACACTAAAGATTAATTAACTTGTCATACAGCTGGTGATTACCAGCACCATGCACTAGACTATCTTATACCCAGATTCTGTCATACTATAACTATTTTTTATATGTGATTAGTTACTTAAAAATTATTATTCTTATTAGTTTTATGTAATTAATTGAAATTTTGTATAAAGTCTAACCGATGTCATTATCCATATGAGGTGTCCTATTTGTATAGCAAGAAGCATTTTCAACGAACAGAAATGGACAACTTCAAATTTCGAATAAAACAGGAGGAGAAGGTACCCCTGAATTAACAACATGATTTTGTATGCTGTAGCTGACTGTAGTAGGTGTATCCTACTAGGCAAACCAGCTGGCTATTACGTATCTACCCATATAAAATTTGATACCTACGTCTTGGACACCTACAATAAACACTCGTAGCCATGCCTACACTAAAGTCCAAAAAAATCTCACGTCCAAAAAAGATAGCGTGACAACATATATAAATATGACCGAAATAATGAATGTCAAGAAAGATTAATCATTTTTGAGGCAGCGAGAAAAAATCCCGATTTAGTTGACATTCAATCGTTGGGATATATTGGATATAATTGTTGTTGATTGTTTTAGTTGACATTCAATCGTGTTTGTCCATAGTGACGATGCTGGTCTGAACATGCGTCAAGCCTGTAATCGGCTGGGCGATTCCATGTCGTTACAATTATGGTATCAGAGTTGAATAACGTTGCCGGAACGAAATGATCAAATTTGGAGCGTTGAGAAGAGCCTGATCCCCTAGTGGAGGTTCAACGCGAATGCTGGTCTATTAACAGGATGCGATGTAAATGTCCAAAAAGTGTCCAACATGGAATAGAAAGGAGATGACAGTATGGTATATAAGTATGAATCAAGTGTTAAATGTTAACAAGGATTAATCTTTTTCGTTCCAACAAAGACAAAAACCTGATTCAGTTGACATTCAGTAATGCTTATCCATAGTGACAACGTCGGACCCAAACAGACACCAGGCCTGGAATCGGCTGCACGATCCAGATCGTTACATCTCTCCCAAGTTCTAGAAGCTTCATTCATCTGTGTCTAGGGCTGTAAACGAGCCGAACGAGCCGAGCATTGCGTTGTTCAAGCTCGGTTCATTTAACTTAGCGAACGAACCGAGCTTTTTTGTTTATTTAAACGAACATATTTAATTGTTCAAGCTTGGTTCGTTTAACTCACGAACAACATTAACGAGCCGAACACCTTAAACGAACGGTGCCACTTACCGAGTTCGAACAGAAAAAAAGTGTTCAAGCTCTGTTCATTAACCTTTTATCCGAGCCGAGCTCGAGTTCGAGTTCGAGCCAAACGAGCCGAACAACCGAACGGCTTGGTTCACTTACAACCCTATCTGTGTCTCGCTTTTTTTATGAACAAAATATTTTATTGTGTCTAACTAATAGTCTAATAAATTATTTCCATACTACGATTGCTGAGACTCGAGGCATTTGAAGTACTATGCCTTTCTATTTTATATAACTGTTGTTGTTTAACGTTTAAGAGTACTTCTTAGGTTCTTTTGCAGAAATATCGTTTTGGAAAAATATATGTAATATATATAAAGTTTGCAAATTGGATAGATAACCTATATAAATTTAACAAAAACTATGCAATATTTGTTAAACATACACACATGAAAACCCTGTTCATGTCCCTTCGAAAGGACCGAATGATTCTCTCTTTTTTGTAAGTATGTCCTTTTGGTAGTGAAAGAAACGTATATTACTTATCCGTTCTATTGCTATAGTCTATATGTTATAATTTTATTTATGATAGAACCATTATTTTATATATTTTACATTTATTATCAGCTACAAATTAACAAGTTTTTGAAGACTTTATTGACAATTAATTTGTTGAGTACATAATAAAAAAGAGTATGTTTTTATTCGTATCCAATATTATTAATTACACCATTTGGTTATGTATATCATGTAGTTAGGTATCAAGCATGGTTGAGTAGGTAATAAAAAAAGGTATGTTTTTATTCGTATCCAATAATTACACCATTTGGTTATGTATGTGGCATGTGGTTAGTTATGTATCACCATTTTAAGTGTAGAGGTTTCATGAGTACGTAGGACTTGAATTTTAAATGTATGTTTTGCCTCAATTAGTTTGAGTTTGTATGGTGGAATAAAGGAAAATGATTTACTAAATTGGTTACGTTTTTTATATTGTGAAGTAGCAGTTTATCGACATAACTTGACGCATCATTATGGATCATCGGGAAACAACCTCTGTGTGTTTCTAACATATGTGTATGGTACGTACATCTGACCTCCTATACTTCGCCCTAGGCGGAAGTCTATAAGACAATAGGGTAATGTTGTTGTTAGTAGAGCATAAGCACGTCAAAAATTATTTGAGCATAAATGAACTGATCTACACCTGCTTTAAAACTATCACGAGCCGATATTGAATAATTCATTTAATGCTTAAAAAAATCTCAAACTAAATTTAAACACATCTAATTTAAATATATATTTAACTTTACAAGAAAAAAGGTTTTGCTCGACGGGGATTCGTCTCTGTAAGCATACCACAATATGACAGAGAGGCAACATTTGCATGGACATGAGATTTTTCTGAAACTCAAATCTCTTGGATGGAATATCGAACATGAAGTTCAGAATACCCGACGACAACGACATTACTCATTATCTTAGAGTCTCTGTCTATAGCAGTGTATGGAGGGGTTATATGTACGCAATCATATTTATGTGTTAAAAACACACAGAGGTTGTTTCCCGATGATCCGAAATGAAAATTGCATCAAGCTGTGTTGGTCAACTGCTACTTCACAATATAAGAAGCACAACCAATTTAGTGAGTCTTTTTGCTTTATTACATCATATTCCAAAGTTCAGAATACACGATTGATATCAAATAAAATTTTAAAAAAATGTAGAATATATCTTAAAATAAAAAAAAACTGAATTAACTTTTAGTAATCACAGAGGATTAAGGGTAGCGAGATTTCTGTATGATATATGGCAGCTTAGAGTATATAAAGAGACTTAGATAGCAACGTTAGGTTGACTTTGCATTTTCTGTGTTTTTCTTTGTCTTTCATTATTTGTTAGTTCATTATATGTATATGCAGGTACATATAGAGCTGAGGGTCTCACTAGAACCGAACTCTCTACCGTTTGGGATGGAGTATTGTTCGCCTGACTTTTATCCTCCCGAAACTCTAACAATATATTTTGTTATGGTTGGAATATACTGGGTATGCATTGTTGTTGTACGCACAGAGCTCATTTATCCTTTACAAACCCATCGAATTTTTGGTACTTGGTATTATCAGGTTGATTAAACTTCCTTACCCACCTGAATTATTTTGCATATCCGGACAAATGCAATATTCCATTTACCTAATAGCAATTGTCTATCTTTCACTACCTTAGCTAAAAACAAATTAGTAAATTGTTATAGTTCTATGTCTGAGACTTCTATCAAACATTGTCTTTTATTTCTTTTTGGTTATTTTTTTCGTTCTTTTTCGTGCTACAAGTTTTAGTGATTGATACCAAAATTTGGACCATATGTGAAAGTAGAGAACTATTTCCATCCTTACTAACAAGTTTTACAAACGACCCTCCATACCCCACCATAGGCGGAAGACTTTAAGACAATAGAGTAATGTTGTTGTTATATATAAAATAAGATTTTTACTTGACATATACACATGAACTCCGTATAATTACTATATTTATTAAGAGTATATTTGAGGGCATGCCTTGGAGTAACCAGTAAGGTTGCTGCTTTGTGACCTTGAGGTCACGGGTTCAAGCTGCGGAAACATTCTCTTACACAAAGCGTAGGGTAAGACTTCATACATTAGATTGTAAAGTGATCCGGTCCTTTTCCGGATCCTGCACAAACGCAAGAGCTTTAAGCACCGGGAACGCCCTTATTATTAAGAGTATATTTGGTTTGGTGATTACAATTATGATTTTGTACTTATAACCATGTTTGAATTTTATCATATTTGATAGATATAGATAGTATAAAAATCTTCAATCTGCTATGTTTTTTTTAATCATAGTAACGTGTTAGTCAAGAAGATGTGATCAATTCTTAAAAATGGTTTCATTATTTTGTAAAAACGTTACTTGTTTCTTATGGTGAAAAATACGATAAAAAAAATCTGAGTTAAAAATTGTGATAGAAAGTATGTATAGTTATAGTTAATCTTATATATTATCCTTTTAGGAGATGAAAATTAGGTGTCGTTTGGTTCGCACTTGTGTATCGGAATCAGAATCGGAATCAGTATGACAGAGTATGGGTTTGAAGTATATGAGTTTGGACGTAAAAGTAATAGTTGTTTGGTATTGAAGTAGGAATGTGTATGATAGACATTGATGTTGTTTGGAACGTATCGGAATTGAAATGAGTATCGAATATGGACAGCCGGAAAAATGGCCGGAAAAATTTGACCGGCCGAAATAGTGACCGGCCGGCAACGGTGGCTGGCGGTGGCCGTCCATACCCCTCATTCCCCTATATTGATAGACAAGGGGCTAATATATCAAAAAACGATATCCATTACTAAATACTTGGATATCAAACTGAAACTCATATCCCTATTTCTCCAAACAAACAACTAAAAAACTGAATATAGTATTGAATGTTATTTTCACTCATTTAGTCATCCTGTTTAAAAATATTGTATAACATCTTATTATGACAAGATATATAATAAAAATATATATTCCAGAATATACATATATTATTTTTCCTTTTTGTTTAAAAAGATATTGGTGATCTTCAGAAAGACGTTTGACCTTGGACCTTGGACTCATTTCGTCTTTATTTGACCATTTCATCCGACTTTGCCGACGTTACACCGGATAGGATCCTCTCACTCAGTTTTTCTCACCGTATGCATCACCGTACGACACGTGCCAGCAAAGGGTGGTGAGACTAGATGAGGGTCACCCGCATCTAGCCTCACCACCCTATCCTAATGCCACGTGTCGCGCGGTCATCAATGGGGTGAAGAAAAGTGGGGTGAGGAGATCTCATCTCCGTTCCACCACCTGCTTCTCACGTGACTAAATTGCATGGAACATTCCGCCGCCTACATTGACTTGTCCCAGTTTAAAAGGGTCTCTGAGTGAGCACCAACACCAACTTCACACGTCCCCGTCCCCGCTGGCTCCACGCCTTCTCCCCCAGGTTTAGAATTCTCTCACCACACCATCGCATTCTTCAACGCACGACACGTAACAGCAAGGGGATGATAAGGCTAGATGAGGATCAACTACATCTAGTTTCACTATCTCTCCCTGCTAGCACATGTAGCGCAGTGAGAAATGCGGTGAGAACTTTTGCGGTGAGGGGATCTCATCCCTTCCCCACCCCTCCGCCTCCTGGCCCCATTTCATTCACTCTACTTTAGATTATTTTTTATCTGTTTATGAAATGATAGATCTTAAAAATACTCTTAATATATGATGCTTCAAGATAAGTGAAAGTATGTAATTTAGATTAACCATAAATGAAAAGGAGGTCATGCACACGTATATAGACATACACACACGTTCATGTACACACGTGTGCAGACACACATTATAAATGAAAAGGAGGTCATGCATACGTTTATATACATATATTATAATTGCAAATTATAGTATAACACACGCTTTAATAAAATTTCAACTCTGTTTATTTTTTATACTTTTTATTTTATTGACTTTTTAGAATAAAATAGTGACACTATTTGTGAAAATCGTTTATACCATAATACAAAACTAATTTCAAAAATAAAAATAAAAATCATATTAATGGTTTTCTACTATTTATATTAAATATAATATGTTTGTTACAACATTTAAATCAGATGAATCTAAACACAATCATACCAACGTTAGAAATCAATGTTTTAGTCCTCAGAGCATAGCTCAGTTGATAATCGAGTTAGAATTTACTCTAAGAGATCAAGAGTTTGATTCCAGAGACACGAATAGTGTGTGTGTTTCACTCCTGCTAAGCCGAAAGTCTGGTTTGCGGGGGACAACTTATGTGGGTCACTGCATAAGTCTTCATCCAACCTAGAAGGCCACTAGGCTCCTGATTTGCATCCTCTACAATGTTTATTGGAATTGGACGGTGGGGGCCCTCAGAGACACTGTTTAAGTCCTCGCCCAACTTAAGAGGCTACAGACTCCTGATTTGTATCTTCCATAATACTCATTGAGATTGGCCAGGGACAGAAAATGATCAAGAAATCAATGTTGTAATATTTTTCTCAATGGCACCTTGGCCACTTGGAAATGATCCAGTCTGGCATTATCTTAATCTCATACAATGACATGATCTAACGTCATGTTAGATCATGTCCATGATTTGTATGACATGTTGCTATAGAATCCATTTATTATATTAAAGTTAGTGTCAAACTGTTATCCATTAACGTGTAACCACTCTTTAAAATATCAGTAAGTGACCATTTTTTAACATTGCCTTCGCTTTTTTCACATCGCTTTTCATATCTTTTATAGGGGTTCAAATCTCCTCACCGCTTCTCTCTTACCGCGTGCGTCACCACACGACACGTGGCAGCAGTGAGGGTGGTGAGCTGGATGAGGATTACCCTCATCCAGCCTTACCACTCCTCCCCTGCTGCCACGTGTCGCGTGGTGGGGAGTGCGGTGATTCATCGCACGGTGAAAGGATCCCATCCGCTTTTATGGAGAGCCCGGATCTCCTCACCCCCAAAAATGGGGGTAACAAATGACCCCCTGTCACGTGGCAGGGGAGGGGGATAGTGAGGCTGGGTGCAAGTGACCCCTACCCAGCCTCACTACCCCCCTCCCCTGCTACGTGGCGGCAGTCACTTGGGGGTGATATAGGGGGCGGTGAGAGAATCCCACCCCTTTTATGGATGCTATCATTGCTGATCAAACCTTCAAAGTTGTCGTTTGTGCAAGAGAAATACTAAGTAGGAAAAAGTCATAAATTTATATGGGGATTGTCTCTAAATAGAAATTATTGGTAACAAAAAATCATACCTTGGCTCTGAATGTCTCCTCAAAGTGTTTTTTTGAAAAAAAGGGTAAATCTATATCAGAATTTGAACATGATGTGAATCGAACACAACTCTAAATAGAAATTCTATGTACTCATGTGTTTTGGTTTAATAGTAGTCATCTTTTTTCATTTTTTTAATATATATCTCATGTAATTTTAAACTAAAGGGTTCTGGTTACTTTTATGCCAAACTACAGAATTAATGTGTTGTGAATCTTTTAATGTAGTAATGATAATGTGCATTTCATTATAGGTTATTATTTTAAATTATGTTTGACGCATTATTAGTAGTATTGAATCTAATTTTACATGTTTTTAGGAAGATTTTGATTGAATATGATTCTTCATTACTAATGGTTAATATTAATAATTTTACATGCTTAAAACATGAAGAGAAAGTTGCGTGAGTGTTTTACAAGAGAAAAAGTTAGAAATTCATCCAAGTCTAACCCAGCGTTTTGAAACGCCGACCCTGAAGTTTAACGTCAATCCCATTTCATAACCATCCCATTGGGCTCGATATTTTCAAACGTTGGCTCATGAAGACAAAGAAATAGTGTGTTTTGATGTGAATAATGAATCCACGTCATCTTTTTTACTTGACTTAGTTGTTAATAGTGTTTAAGATTGTAAGAGGTTATTTTTTCCATCAATAATATTCGAAATTAGTGGTTTTTAAGTATGCAATTAGTCCTAATTATTTTTTAAGTACAATGAGGTGGATAACTTGTTTGGAAAGCTTTTAGATAGTTTCTTCTTCTTTCTCTCATAAACTCTGTTGAAGACTTTTTGTACTTTGAAGCTTTGAAGTTATTTTGATCAATGCAAATGTATGTTCTTTTATTTAGGTCCATTCTTCTTAGGTTCATGTGAATTATGGTAGTTTACATCTTTTGGTGTTCTAATCTATGTTGAAGTTCTTGACTTGAATTCAAGAGATGTCTAGGTTGAGATGTATATTTGAGTAGTATTTGATATGTTTATGAAGATCCACTTGTTGTAGATTTTTGGTTGTTGAATTGCTAGCCAAAATAAGTCTTGCTTTAGTTCTTCATCATTTATTGCATGATTCAATAGATTGAAAATTCTTAATACTTGGTTTATGCTCCAACTGGTAAGGTTCCGGATCTTGGCGCAACTGTTAATATTGTTACTTTATGACTTTAAGGTCGCGTGCTTGAGCCGTGGAAACAACCTATTGCTTAATAAAGTGTAGGGTAAGGCTGTATGCATCAGATCACAAACCAATCCGACTCCTCTCTGGACTTTACACAAACGCGGGAGCCTACTACACTGAGAGCCTTTTTACTTGGTTTATGCTACAAATAAGTTGGGTGTTTATGTTTTGAAATTAGTGGAAGAAAATCATCACACTAGTTAAAACAAAATCTGTGAATTGCTTGGGAAGAAGATGATTTTCCTTTTTCTTTTTTAAAGACCAGGGGTATTTTGGGTAGAAAAAAGTGACGTGTACCTCCTCTGAGTCCCGACATGAGGTTTTCCGAAGCATATAGCAAATGTGAAATATGTTTTTGGTGAGATTTTATATTTGTATAAAGTTTGGAGATGAGACGAATTGTTTCGTAATCTAATATATGCAATTTTATCTTACACTTTGTGCAGTAACCTTATCAGTTGCTCCATATTTCGTTCTCAAAGCATACATCAAACACTCCTATGGTTTAATTTAAAAATGGTTGGAACACTTTCATCTAAAACCGTATAAAGAGCAAAAGATATTAAAAAAAAAGAAAATCAATGGTATTAGCTCAACCACATGAGAGAAAAGTTGAATTTTCCCTACCGGGAGATTTGTCTGTCATCTTTTTAGAAATATAATTACACATCAAATTTGCTTTTTTTCTGTTCTTGCCGACTTATTATTTAGATAAACACTATTTTATGACATTAAAAAACAATCAACCTAACTTAAAGGGCGTTTCCAGTGCACCAGATTCTCGCGTTTGTATATGGTTCGGGGAGAGATCGGATCGCTTCACGATCTGATGTACTCACCCTTACCCCATCCTTTATGAAAGAGACTGTTTCCGCGGCTCAAACCCGTAACTTCAATGTCACAAAGCAACAATCTTACCATCTGTTCTAAGGACCGCCCTCAAAATAAACGTTTAGCTTAATTTTTAAAAATAGTATAATTTACATCATATTAAAAAAATCAAATTAAATCTATATTTTCAGAAGTACATAATATTATTTCACAAATTTTATAATGGTCAATGACCAAGTATGATTAGTTGGTCATTGACCAATGAAATGTGTAAAAAATTTATGGGTCCCTTGTTTGGCCAATCATCCCCTTACTTGCATGTAGATAAAACTTATTTGTCATCATTTTATTAGACCACTAGTTCATCAATGAACACAATAAAATTTCTGATATTATTTAGATAAACAGTATCTCACAACTTGTTCATTATTAAACTTTTTGCCGTCATCCCACTCCACGTTAGCAATTTCCATGCAACAGCTGTTCCTTCCTTCCACCACCTTGTATAAATACCTCCACTCCCACTTAAGCCTTCATCCTCAGATCTCACTCTCCACCCAAAACAGAAAGAAACCTCTCAAATCCCACATCCATGGCTTCTTCTTCCCTTTCTTTTGTTCCATATTTACTTCTTTTCCTATCTTTCACTTCAATTTTTCACCAAGCTTTCTCAGCTTTATATAAGCCGGAACCCCTTGTTCTGAAATACCACCAAGGCCTTCTCCTTAAGGGCACCGTCACCGTTAATTTAATCTGGTACGGAAGCTTCACCCCGGCCCAGAAGTCAATAGTCGTCGACTTTCTTCAATCCCTCAACTCCCCGCCGGCGGCCACACCCTCCGCCGCAACCTGGTGGGATATCACCGAGAAATACAAAGGCATCGGCTCTTCTAACGTCGTCGTCGGAAAGCAATTCGTTGATGAAAAATACTCCCTCGGAAAATCGTTTAAAAAACTCGCACCTAGTTTATTTGGCGGCGCGTGGTGGCCACTCGCCGAGCTCGGTCAACGTGGTGTTGACTGCGAAAGACGTTTCTGTTGAAGGGTTTTGCAGTAGATGCGGGAGCCATGGGTCGACCGGTTCAGCCGCGGTCCGGTTCGCTTACGCTTGGGTTGGAAACGCGGAGACTCAGTGCCCGGGTCAATGTGCGTGGCCTTTTCATCAGCCGATTTACGGCCCACAAACGCCGCCTTTGGTGTCGCCGAATGGCGATTTAGGAATCGACGGGATGATCATAAATCTTGCGACTGTTTTGGCCGGAACGGTGACGAACCCTTATAACAACGGCTATTTTCAGGGACCGGCGACGGCTCCGCTAGAAGCGGTGTCGGCTTGTACTGGTGCTTTTGGGTCGGGTGCTTATCCGGGTTATGCCGGAAAGACTTTGGTGGATAAGACTACCGGAGGTAGCTTTAATGCTCATGGGGTGAATGGCCGGAAGTTCTTGCTGCCGGCGATATGGGACCAGGAGAAATCAGCCTGCACTACACTGGTTTAAAAGAGATACAAAAAATATCTATTTTTAATACCGCCTAAATTATATAATCTTTCTTTTTTTCCCCTTCTTTTGGTTTTTGTGAGCAAATGAGTATGTATTGATTCTAAGAAATGTACAAACCATACATCGATTATTACTAAGATTTATAATTTTGTTACTGTAATTTTGGATATATGTAAATCGTTTTAAGTTTACTCATCATGTTAAAAATAGCGTTGTTTCTAATACATGGGTATAGATATCGTTTAGTCATAGACGTATGCCGTTAAATCAATTAGCTGTTGTTGTTTAAAATAGTGTTGCATTTTGATTATTCATTCCTAATGGAGTTAAGGACACATTCTTTCTTACATTTGGAATATGATGAAATAAAGCAAAATGACTCATTAAATTGACTGAGCTTCTTATATTGTGAAGTAACAGTTGATCGACACAGCTTGATGCATCATTATAGATCATCCAGAAACAATCTCTGTGCATTTCTAACACATGAGTATGATTGCGTATATCCGACGTACTGTACTCTGCTATAGACGGGACCTTTTAAAACAAAGCGGGTAATGTTGTTGTTGTATTTTGATCATGAAACGTTGTCGGAGATTTTTGATACTAGCGTAGTGGATAACGACCCAAAAGGCTACCATCAAAAATGTTCATTTGTTTCGTTTTTTCGTGCAAAAAATTCTCTGACATAGTCAAACAATCACTTAGTTACACATCAAACTATGACTAAACTTTAAAGTATTTATAATAATAGTTTCACAAAATCATTTTTACATTATTTAGGAATGAAAACGAATGTATAATGTACAAAATATTTTGATAATTTGATGTTAGATAGTGTTTGATCATGTACATATTTGACTATATCATGTGATAATATCAAAAAGTATTATGTGATGATACTTTTAAAATGGAAAGAGGTATCAAAGGATGGAAATAGTCTTTTCACATGCAATAAGTCACCATCCAAGAATGTACATGTCTTTAATACTTGTTGTTGTCAAAAGGTTGAATCCCAACCAAAAGGGTCCCCACTGCTCCAGCCCTAAAGAGCTGCGTGGATGATGTAAATCAGGAGTCCAGCGGCCTTCTAAATTGGATGAGATCTTACACAGTTACCCACATAAGTTATCTCCCACAAACCAGACCTTTAGTCTGGCAACAAAGGAACACTCACACTGTCTGCGTCTGCGTCCATGGAGTACATGTCTTCAATACTAGACAGTGAATGGATGCATTTGATATTCACTGTTATTTACTTAAAACGCAGAAATCCTGAATTCGTGAAGGAAAAAGAGTGGGGATGAGTGACAGATAATTGAATATTTTATGTTTGTGAGAAATTGACTTTTTATAGTAAGTTTGTGAGTGAAGAAACCAACACACATTTATGTTTATGAAGAATAAGAATGACATGACGAGTACACTATTAGAGTTCATCCATTCATATCAGTCCGGATTCCATGACGCTCCTCTTGTTGACGCTAAACACACGCGGCCAATGCCTGGCCGACACGTGGCCAGGCTGGCAAAAAGTTTTTTTTTTTTAAATTTCGTTTTCTTTTTATTTAATAAATAATTTTCCCCAAAATAACATTCCCCTTCCTCAGACATTTTTCAAGTTCTCATCTTCTAAAATGGCCACTCAATCAGAACGCCTTGGCTATGAATTTGCACTGAGGAATGGCTGCAGATAAGGGAAGCCACAGGAAAAGCAAAAGAGGCTGCAATACGTGAAAGAGATGAAGGAGGTGAAATGACATGTTAGAACTTCTGGAAGCTCTTGAGCTCAGCCGATGCCTTTTGCTGATGAACTACATTCATGGTTCTCCTATACTAGAAAGCTCTAATCCATTTGAGTCAAAAGAAACTGCCGAAAGGACGGCAGCAGCCCTTGGCAGGGTATTGATGCTGGACCTTGTCATTAGAAATGAAGATCGTCTTCTTTGTCGACATTTATGGTGGCGTGGAAACTCAGCAAACTTATTGTATGCGGAAAAAATGGCTAGCGCCAACATGGATGCGCTTGAGGCTTCCTTTGATTCTTCCATCAAAAGATATCGACCACGGGTCGTTGCGTGACCTTCGTATGAGGAAGAAAACGTCTGAGGGAGGGGGAATGTTATTTTGGGGGAAAATTATTTGATAAATAAAAAGAAAACGAAATTTAAAAAAAAACTTTTTGCCAGCCTGGCCACGTGTCGGCCAGGCATTGGCCGCGTGTGTTTAGCGTCAACAAGGGGAGCGTCATGGAATCCGGACCCATTCATATTTGTGTTACGTGTGTAAGTATCTATAAATAGTGGTTGTAAGTTTTTATAATTTTTATTTACGATTTCAACCAGAAAGCTTGATATATTTTCTTGGAAATAAATATCACGCATGTGTTACATTCAAAAGTTTTGAAGTGTACACGGAAAAACAATGTGGTTCTATAATCAAAAACTTTGAAGACATATAGAGGAACTGAGTATACTGCCCGTGATGACTATTTGAAAGAAATGACATTGAGCATCAAATAACACCGATATATACACCTCAGCAAGACCGAGAGGCAGAAAGAAAAAAATAAAGCAATCACAGACATGGTAAGATCAATATGTATTCAAAGAAATTACCAAAACCATTGACGTTGCTTGTACTGTCTATGTCTTGAACAAGTGTCCTATAAGTAGTCTTGCAGAAGAAAAAACTCGCACTAGTATGAGCACAAGTCTGAAAATAAATAATGTACATTTAAAAGTATTTGTTTGTATTGCTTATGCTCATATTCCAGATGTTTTAAGGAACAAAATGGGTGACAAATCTGAAAAATATGTTTTTATTGGATATTCTCATGAAACAAAAGGATATAAAATTTATAATTATGTTACTAGAAAAGTTGTTATCATTAGAGATGCCATTCTTGAAGAGATGAATGCTTGAGACTGTGCTGCGGCACGGCTAAGGAAACTTCTTTTGTATTTTATTTATTTATTATTTTTAAGTTATTTTATGAAGAAATTCGATAGGATATTTATAAGAAAAACTAGATATGATATCTGTGAGGAAAATTAAATGGGGGGTCGCTCATCATGGATAAACAATGGATCTAATAAGGTTCGTTGCGAAGCTGCGTTCATACAGATGGTCTAACAAAATTCTTCTTTATTATATTCGTTCTTCATATTCTTCGTGTCCTTTATATTCTTCGTCGTATTCACTGTTATTTACTTAATCTCGGCCATTGTTATTCAATATTACACTACATATATATATAGAGAGAGTGTGTAATAAACAAGACTTCTTAAAACAATAAGCCTTTAAGAAAGTGACAAGTCCTATAAATTTTATCGACACCATTTACTGAACGATTATTGGATCAGTACATATAGAATTTATTAATATTCATATATATGCAACATATATAGATAAACACAAGGATGCACAGACAAATACATAAAAAAATTGCTGGGAACCAAATTAATTTAAATAACCGTTTAGAAATTTTTAAAATCTTTTACATAGTTAATCTAACTAGTAGTGATACTAATTCTTGACTAGAATAATCTATATCAAACTATTTATTTGATACATGCATGAGATCTCGTAATCTATTATATGTCGCATTTTATATCTTATTTAATAAGAACATGTTGCGTACATTCAATTTATTTCAAATTGATATATGTTGTGTGATCTAGTTAGAAACTATGTCCCCAGGACATAGTCCAACTGGTTCCCGGCAGGGGTTCTCGAAAGAGAGGTCATGAGTTCAATTCTTGTCAAAGACAAGAAAGCCTCTTCTGGTTCCCGGCAGAGGTTCTCGAAAGAGAGGTCATGAGTTCAATTCTTGTCAAAGACAAGAAAGCCTCTTCCCAACAAGTGCATAGTGTGGGAGCTTCTTGCCCTGTAGGCTTGTCTACAGTGCATGCATAGTGTGGGAGCTTCTTGGCCTGTAGGCTTGTCTACAGTGCTGTGGGAGCTTCTTGCCCTGTAGGCTTGTCTACAGTGCAAGTGCATAGTGTGGGAGCTTCTTGGCCTGTAGGCTTGTCTACAGTGCTGGGGGAAGAACCATGTAGGCTTGTCTACAGTGCAAGTGCATAGTGTGGGAGCTTCTTGGCCTGTAGGCTTGTCTACAGTGCTGGGGGAAGAACCATGTAGGCTTGTCTACAGTGCAAGTGCATAGTGTGGGAGCTTGTGTGGGAGCTTCTTGGCCTGTAGGCTTGTCTACAGTGCTGGGGGAAGAAGCCTGTAGGCTTGTCTACAGTGCAAGTGCATAGTGTGGGAGCTTGTGTGGGAGCTTCTTGGCCTGTAGGCTTGTCTACAGTGCTGGGGGAAGAAGCCTGCAGGCTTGTCTACAGTGCCAAGCGCATAGTGTGGGAGCTTGTGTGGGAAGCTTCTTGGCCTGTAGGCTTGTCTACAGTGCTGTGGGAGCTTCTTGGCCTGTAGGCTTGTCTACAGTGCTGGGAGAAGAAGCCTGTAGGCTTGTCTACAGTGCAAGTGCATAGTGTGGGAGCTTGTGTGGGAGCTTCTTGGCCTGTAGGCTTGTCTACAGTGATGGGGGAAGAAGCCTGCAGGCTTGTCTACAATGCTGTGGGAGCTTCTTGGCCTGTAGGCTTGTCTACAGTGCTGGGGGAAGAAGCCTGTAGGCTTGTCTACAGTGCAAGTGCATAGTGTGGGAGCTTGTGTGGGAGCTTCTTGGCCTGTAGGCTTGTTTATAGTGCTGGGGGGAAGAAGCCTGCAGGCTTGTCTACAGTGCAAGTGCATAGTGTGGGAGCTTGTGTGGGAGCTTCTTGGCCTGTAGGCTTGTCTACAGTGCTGGGGGGCTCCTTATGCAGACTACTGTGTAAATGACCAAGATCCTGTTAGCGGGCCGTTGGGTACCCTGATTTACCTCGGGCCATTGGGTACCTGATTTACCTCTCTACACTACCTTTGAGATTGTGTATGACAGCTTCTTGGCCTGTAGGTTTGTCTACAGTGCTGGGGGCTCCTTATGCAGACTACTGTGTAAATGACCAAGATCCTGCTAGCGGGCCGTTAGGTACCCTGATTTACCTCCCTACACTACCTTTGAGATTGAGTGTGTCATGAATCCTTACTGGTTGGGGTTCAATCTTTAGTTAGAAACTTGTTAGAAAATTAAACACCCCGTAGGTTAATTAGTACATGTTTATTCAATATTCCAGCTCAGCTTGCAAAAGTACAAACGAAGTACACGACTACTAATAAGAGACCATCTCATTTTGATATATATATATATATATATATATATATATATATATATATATAATATATATATATATTCTTTTTAAAAATTGGATAGGGGAATTGAAACCCGGAATTGAGATAAATGATACTCAACCACTAGACCTGCGATATATTATATATATATATTTAAAAGATTGGAGAAGGAAATAGAACTCGAGACCTGAGAATGGAATAAATTCTACTTAACCGATAGATCTAAAGTTATATCCATAGGTATTACTACAAACATTTAGAAGTAACATCTATGGTTCTTATAATCTCGATTGAAAACAACATTAATCATCTCAAAATAGTATGATTGTATGACAACGTAACATGTTAGCTTGAAATACTATGTTGTCGTTTTATTATTGCTCAACAACAACAACAACATTACTCCTATTGCCTTAGAAGCTCCCGCCAATGGCAGGGTATAAAGGGTCGAATGTATGTAACCATATCGTGTTCGAAATACACAGAGGTTGTTGCCATTCCAGCATCAAGATAAATAATAAAATAATCAACGGTTAGATTAAAGCAATAAATGTACATACAAACATCACATATGTTTTATCAAGCATCATATATGTTTTTATGTGTAACAAATATGTTTCTTTTGCAGGATCTTTCTTGACAGTATTAATATCCAGTCTTTTTCATTAGGATGGACATTCCCTTAACGCCATATATAACCTTTCCTTTTGATCTTATCCAAATCTTAACATTTAAATTTAATAATACATAGCTTCAACGTCCCAAAACTATGGTTCTCTTTTCAGTTTTTTTTTTTCTCTAAAAATATTGTTCAGTTTTAAAAATAGTAAGTGTTATTAGTCGAACTATCTATACTATCTCTTGAATTAACACTTAATACTCCTCCTTTTCCACAATTATTGTCAACATGTGCATAATTTAAAAAAAGTCAAACTATTTTGACTGTATTTATTTTAATCTTAATTGTTTAATTACAGTAAAACTGAGAAATTATGCAAGTATTAATTGAGAGTAGCATAAAAACCTAGACTATTATTATGTTTTTATTTTTAAAAAGTGAATATATTTTTTTAAGATAAACAAAAAACAAAAAATATGACTATTTTTGAAATGAAAGGATGGTTTTCTGATTCGGCCGTTGACCAAAATATTTTTTGAGCTAGTCTGGGAGCCAAAGATGAAATCTTTCCCTCGGGGTCTCCCACCGTCATAGCACTAAGAAACATATGTGGAGAATGCAAACCAGAAGCCCAACAGTCGTTTAGGCTAGGTGATATTTTACACAGTGACCCATACAAGGTGTCTCACAAACCAGGCCTCCTAGTCTACTTCTACTTGGGTTGTTGGCCAAACCTATCCGAGCCCGGTCCGAACCTCGTGCACGTAATATATACAATAATTATTGAAGTTTTTGAAACGATTAATTCAAACCCATTTCCAACAACCATTCTAATAAATATTATACATAAATTATGTTTCGCATCAAGACTCCTATAATCATCTGTAGATTTAGACGTTAATCAAAATTGTACTCGCAGTTAATTCATTTGATGTTACGATGGAATAAAGCAAAGTGATTCACTAAATTGCCTGTGTTTCTTACATTGTGAAGTAGCAGTTGTTCGACACAGCTTGACGCAATTTTCATTATAGGTCATCGGGAAACAACTTCTATGTGTTTCTAACGCATGCGTATGGTTACGTGCATCTGATCCTCCCATACCCGTATGACTGGAGACTCTAAGGTAATGTGTAATGTTTTGTTGTTGTTATATGTATCCTTCATTGCATAGTTCAACAGAAAAGACTGTAGGAAAAACGTGTAAGAATATGGATACCAAATGAATCAACAGAGAAAACCAAAAGCCGAGACGTGACTAGATTGTCACTGTCTTTAAACCAATTTTGCCTTTACCGATGAGCAATGCAGTCTTCAAGCAAATGCTTCCCAGAATATAACGGCTTGCTCTAAAAGAGAGAGTTTGAACTTGCTTATAGAAGTGAATGATAATGGAGGAAGAAGAAGGATAAGTTGGAGGAAAACAAGTGATGAAATTTTAAGAATTTAGCAAAAGTTCTTGTAATTAATTGAAGATAGCAAAGCCTACTATTTATAGGCCTTGGGTTGTGTAAATCCCACTTTAAAAATCTATATCATCAGTTTAATTAACCTCCATGTCAGTCGCATAACGTTCATGTATGAATGAAGATGATTCTCGGATCAAAAGATGCAATTCAAAATGAAAAGTCCTGATTTTTGTCAAATCGATCGATCGATGTCATCGATCGATGTTTTAGCATACCTACAAGCATCTCATTTTCTCTCTTTTTTTCGATATTGCGCAAATGTAAAAGTCTAATACATCGAAAACGTCCAATCAACTCATTTTCTCTTTTTTTTGAGAGATACTTGCAAGCATCTTGTTCTCTTGTTTTTCCAAAGGGCCCAGAAATTGCAAAATATACATCAACTATTTATAAAATTAGTGACATATCCTTTTTGTTTGGTGGTGAAACGTGGCTACCGTTTAGCTGATTGAGCTCCACACGCAAAAGAAAGAAAAAGAAAAAGGTTTTACTTTTTCTAGAACTAAAAAAAGCGTGTTTTTCACAAAAAAAAGAAAAAAAAAGAAGACGAATACTTTGCATCGGAAAAATTTATTGTGCTGTAAGAAAACGTCTCAATGTCGTATGATGTTTATGTTTGTTATTATTAGGTATATTATAGCTAAAAAACATAAAGATTTTTTTTTTTGCAAAACTTACAATATATGTCTGTTTACAACAATAATATTACCCCATTGCCGTAGAGGCTCCCGCCTATAGCAGAGGATGTGGGAGAGTCGGATGCATCAACCATACCCATGTTATAAACACACATATGTTGTTTCCCAATGACCCATAATGAAAATTACGTCAAGCTGTATCGATCAACTGTTATTTCACAATATAAGATGTGTAGCCAATTTAGTAAGTCATTTTGTTTTATCCCATCATATTCATAAGTTAAGAAAGAGTATGTCATTTATTCTATTGTAAATGAAAAGACAATATATGTATGTTTAGATAGAGGAAATTAGACCTAAGGACAAATTAATTTTGATTGGTGTTTGTTTAGTCTTTTGTAACAAAAAACAATGAACAAATCATACTTATTCTAGAGAAAACATATCATGAGAAGGTTGTCATCAGTTTTATCTCCACCCTCCTGCTCCTTTCTTTTGACCGGATTACATTGATAAAATTTATACATATTAGAGATTAAAATCAATACTATAACTATTATATCAAGTGACATTTTTATTTGGTATAACTTTTTGAGATACCTATAAAGATGTGTTCAAGTGAGTTAAGAATAAATTTGGTATAAATTAATGAATGCAGTAATCTTTTTCCTATATGTGTACATATATACATATACATATACATATGGGTATATGTACGCATATATTGAATAATATATACATATATGTATTGAATAAACACAATATACTTTTGATTGTACTCAATCAATCAATCATACCCAATATATCTCAACGGTAGCAAAAGCTATCGTTAGGGTCTGAGGAGGGTGAACGACAAGCAAACAATACCTCCATCCCAGAGGGTAGAGAGTCTGCTTTCAGTGAGACCAGCGTCTCTATATGTACCTGCAT
This sequence comes from Eustoma russellianum, assembly GCA_036186865.1. Lineage (NCBI taxonomy): Eukaryota > Viridiplantae > Streptophyta > Magnoliopsida > Gentianales > Gentianaceae > Eustoma > Eustoma russellianum. The sequence continues at coordinate 1,223,595 of AP025074.1, read as the reverse complement.
AAATGACACAATAATAGGTATATGATGTGCATAAATGACACAATAATATGTATATGATGTGCAAACAATATCTCCATCCTAAGGGATAAAGAGTCTGCTTGTATCCCAGTGACATCAAAAGCTATCCATTGTATCCCAGTGACATCAAAAGCTACCGTTAGAGTCTGGAGAGGGTATCTCCATCCTAAGGGATAGAGAGTTTGCTTCCACTGAGACCCCGGCTCTATATGTACCTGCGATAGCACAATAATAAGAATATGTACTATTGAAGGGATTTTATTAAACATAAATAGAACGCTTCCGGTATTAAAATAGTCATAACAGTGGATATGCACAAATATTGAAAGACCAATACCAAAAAAAAAGTGCAAAGTTAACCTAAAGTGTATAAAGTATCTAATCCTCTATGTATACTCTAAGGTGTCCCTATATTATGCCTATGTCTCCTTAACCTTAATCCTCTGCTTCCATTAACACATATATCTTATATAATTATTTTAACATTATATGATGTGTATCATGTTGAAAAGTTAAAACAAACTTATATTTTTAAACGGAATTAATACACTTAAGTTGACGGATCAACTTAAAGTCTCTTTCACTCATAGTCATAATAGTGGAAAGTCGTCTTTAATATATAGTATGAAATATCTGGGGCAAAAGGTGAAATTCCTCATTCCGGCAGATTTTACCGTCCCAATCCCAAGGAGTATGTGTGGAGGATGTAAATTAGGAGCCCAGCAGACTCCTAGGTTGGGTGAGATTTTACGCAGTTACCTACACAAGGTGTCTCTCCACAAATGAGGCTTGTTCCACATTGTGCGCGTCCCTGAAATCGAACTCTTGACTTCTTAGAACATGTTTGTTCCACACTGTGCGCGTCCCTGGAATCGAACTCTTGACTTCTTGGAACAAATCCCAACGTAAGTACCAACTGGACTATGTTTTGGGGTATAGTATGTAAATATCTATGCACACGCGTGAGTGTTAGGTGCTCGACAGTATGTTTGGGGATCGATGTCGATTGATATTTATATTATTGATGACAAGATTGCACACCTAACTTACAATAACGAAATAAAATTTTAAAGGTCAGGAAAGAAGTCATTGTCTTTTGAGTTGACTTGGTGGATTAAACTTTTTAAACATTTTCTTTTTGTAATGATACTTTAATATAATGAAGTCGGAAATACTTTAAGTGAATATTATTATTCAAATAACCTTTTTTTTCCTATATTTTTCAGTATCAATTCATTAAACAATTAATCTTTCAGTCACCAACTATTTATGCTGGTATTAAGTGAATTCAGTTGTGGTAAATGCATTGTCATATATCAACCAAATTTGATCTAATTTTCCGGAGTGACGTTATGTCTTTTATTGGAGGAACCAAAAAGTTCACGGATGTATATCCTAATTCTCCTCTTAATTGTATTTGGAATGAAATTGTATGTCGTGTAAATAGATTACTAATAGCCTATAGGGTAATTTTGTTGTAGACGTAGCAGATGTAATAATCAATAGTGAGGCGTAAGAATGGTTGTAAACTTGGACATTTTCAATTTGAATATAAGATCTCTTTAAAAAAAATTGATCTATTTTTCACATAACGTATTTGTAGTCACTGTGGCCGATTTACAAAGCCAAATAAGACCCATTTATTTGTATATACATATATACATATATATACACACACATACATACTATGTGTGTGGTGTGTATATATATATATATATGTATATGGGTACTTAATGGTGATTAGATCGGAAGCATAAATATCTTAAGAAAGAACAATGAATAGGTAATTAAGTATGATCTTATCGTGTAATAATATATATCAACAAAGTCTGCAAATTGATGGACTACTTAATGGTGATTAGACTGAAAACATAAATATCTTAAAAGAAAGAAAATTCAAATAATACCATAATAAGCTTGAACAATTAAATGTGCAGCAAGGGGGATGGTGAGGCTAGATGAGGGTCACCCGCATCTAGCATCACCACCATCTTTGCTGCCACGTGTCGCATGGTCACAAAGAGGGTGAGAAAAGTGGGGTTAGGAGATCTCAACCCCATAAAGCCACGGTCGCTTGTTGTGACTGTCACATCTAGCGGTGAGCAAAAAAACTTGAAACCGTAAAACCGGACCAAAACCGAACTGAAAATATGAGTTTTAAACTGAACTGGAACTGTATAACTTTAATGGTTCGGTTCCTGAACCAGATTTCTGGTTCATGGTTTCGGTTCGGTTCCTAATTTCTATAAACCGCTAGAACCGGAACCGAACCGTATGAATAATAATATTTTATTTTATTTATAAAAATAATAATTAATAATTTTTTTATAAAAAAACTAACTAAATGTTTAAAACCTAAATAATAATTAATAGTTTTTTATAAAATAATAATTATTATTTTTAAATAAATAATAATTAATGAGTAAATAATAATTAAAACTATTTTATATAAATAATAATTAATAGTTTTTATATAAATAATAATTAATAGATTAAATAATAATCTATTTTTTGCTTTGACGGTTCTGAACCGGAACCGAACCGTTTCGTAGGTTCACGGTTTCAATTAGGTTCCAAAAGTATTACACTAAATGGTTCCCGGTTCTAACGGTTCCGGAACCGGATCGTTGCTCATCCCTAGTCACATCAATTTCAATAGTTGCCAAAGTGCCCCGAGTCACTTCCCAACAAACCTCGAGCGCAATCAACATCCAGTTAGAAATCAACATCAAAAAATCCCTCCGGGTGGTCGACCCCCACTGACCTGCAGTCGACCGCGGCACCTTTTCTTCAAATATGCTAATTTCTCCCTCTTTAACCTAGGGCTGTAAACGAGCCGAACGAGTCGAGCATTACGTTGTTCAAGCTCGGTTCATTTAACTAAGCGAACGAGCCGAGCTTGTTCGTTTATTTAAACGAGCATATTTAATTGTTCAAGCTTGGTTCGTTTAACTCACGAACAACATTAACGAGCCGAACACCTTAAACGAACGGTACCACTTACCGAGTTCGAACAGAAAAAAGGTGTTCAAGCTCTGTTCATTAACCTTTTATCCGAGCTAAGCTTGAGCTCGAGCTCGAGCCAAACGAGCCGAACAACCGAACGGCTTGGTTCATTTACATCCCTATTTCAACCTTCACAATGCAATCCAAAATCCTACTTGTCCATCCATCTGCTAAATACCTAAAAAAACACACAAGAAGGAGCAAATATGCGCGAAAAGTATAAAATAGAAGAAAATATCTCAATATGCCAACATTCCTAAAACTATGCAAATGCACTAACTATAGAAGGAGGGATCTCCTCACCCCCCATTTTGGGGTAACAAATGACCCCCTGCCACGTGGCAGGGGAGGGGTGGTGAGGCTGAGTGCAGGTGACCTCCACCCAGCCTCACCACCCCCTCTCGTGCCTCGTGGCGGGCGGTCACGTGGGGGGTAATATTGGGGGCGGTGAGAGGATCCCACCCCCTATAGAAGACCCCATTTACAATGCATGTATATACTGGAACACATGTCACCATTAACATAGTCAACATACATTAAGGCAACCAACGAAACTGTACATTTCTTACAATAAAACAAGGAATAATCGGCCTAGAAGTGGATGAAGCCGATTGCAAGTATAGTTGCTTCAATCCGTATAAAGACTTTGTATCTTGTAAATGCACGTTTCTTTTTGTTTTGCCGAATACTAGAACAATTTTCATGTACACCTCCTCATTTCACTGTATAAAACGTATTGTTGACATTTAACTGATGAATAATACACCTATGGTTGGCTGCTACGGCTAACATTGTCCTCACATAGAGACTGGTGCATATGTCTCGTGGAAATCAACTCCCTTCATTTGAATGAAACCTTTAGCTAGCAGACGTATCTTATAACGTTCATTTTCATCCGACATTTGTATTTAATCCTGTAACCGCACTTTAAGTCTATGGCGCTTTTTTCGGAAGGCAACTATCAGTCGATTGGGATGAGATCCTAGGAGGCTAGAATTTAGGTAGAATATGAGGCCTCCAATCACGCGTCATCACGTGTACAAAAGCAAATAGGTGATGTAAATTTTTTTTTTAAAAAACTGCTTTTGTACACGTGGCAACGCGTGATTGAATGCCACATATTCTACCTAAATTTTAGTCTCCTAGGATCTCATCCGCGACCGATTATGTCGTCTAACAATTTCTTGGGATTAAATTATTTTCCGTGTCATCATTCATGACTCCTTCAATGCTTGCATTATATATAATTTTTGCCTAACTACATATTTTTTTTTCTAGTGTTTTTAAACCGGAAGAAGTTGCAGAACCGGTGAACTTGGTCTGGGTTTAGTCGGTTTTTTTCTTAGTTATAAATCCAATTGTTCTTGTATGATTTTGATTTTTAGAAACCAAAACTAAATTAGACCAATAATGAAACCGTTCTTCTGGCCCAATTTAGTTGGACTCGGTTTCAATTGTTCTCGGTTTATCAAATTAGCTCAAATTCTTAGTAAGAAAAAAAAGTATTCGATGAAGAAATAAATCAAAAAAAAATACGTAATAGTCAATTTATATTTTTTTTTAAAGACATAACATTGGTACGTTGTTTCCAAACAAACCAATAAAAAATGTAAGTTAGAAGCACATTATATTAAGTTTACAAACATCATGTTGACTTTTATACTCAAGCAATTAAGTACCTCAATACTACGAAATCCTTAAAGAAGAAGACGTTGCTACTTAATCTCTATTCTAACATGCTGAACAAACTTACTGATGAAGCCGGATCTTCACCAAGGGTCTAGACGACCTCAAATTTGGTCCGTCAGTTAACGTGAAGAGTTGTTAACTGGGATCGAGAATACGTAGCTGGAATAGCGCCAAATATCCTGCACACAGAAGCACAGGTCAGAGGTCCCGGGGGTTGGCCCCGGGAAAAACCCTCCGACTCTCAAGTCAGTTTGGGTCATATCTCACTGAGATTTATAATTCAAAAGGTGAGTTAGGAGTTTCTCACCGTGTATGGATAACAGAAATATCTAATAACACTGAATATTAAAAACAGATTTATCTGATTTTCTTTTACAAATTCTTGTGTTAGAGAGGAAAAGAGACAGGGGCGCGTATTAATATAAAAACTCAAGGTTAGAGAAGATAGACTATTAAAATAAATTATATTTATAAAAATCGTACTTACATTTATATTAAATAAACCCGTCAGGTCCGATTGTAACAGTTTCATGGTTTTAAAAACAAAACAGAACGATTAAACAAATTTAGTTTCCTTTTATATATAAACCAACTGCAAAACCGCAATTCGGTTATTCCCAGATTGGTTTGGCTTGTTCGGTCAATTGGCCTGGTTTGGAAAAAAACCAACCGAACCGAAAATTATAGAATTATAAAAAAGAATAGTGACGGATACGACCTTATCTCAAAATAATTGTCATTATCATGATTATCTTATTTCAGGTTGTTTATAACTATACAAACTCAAGAAGGTCCCTTCTAAATCTTTCCAAGTGTGTCTTATAATTTGTGACTTTATCAATCAACCTATCATACTCAGTATATCCTAACGACACCAAAAAATATCGTTAGAATCTGGAGAAGTATGGTGAGCGACATGTAGGAGTATTAACGAAACGAACCGAACCTAACCGAACCGAATACTAAGTTTTCGAATTCGGATTCGTTAGCTAAACGAACTGTTTGGCTCGGTTCGTTTATTGTAACGAGCTTTAAAATTGGTTCGAGTTCGGCTCGATAAAACTATAATTATTTGAACGAGCCGAACAGTTCGCGACCAGTTTGGCTCGTCTTAGTAAAAAATCCAAATAGGTGTTTGAATTCGGTTCGTTTAAGGAAAATTAACGAACGAACCCGAATCGAATACGAATTGGACACGAATAGTTCATGAACTGTTCGGTTTGCTTAACACCTCTAGCGACATACAAACAATATCTCTATCCCAAATGATAGAGAGTTTGCTCCTAGTGAGACCCATCTCAATTTGTTACTTTATCAGAATTTTCATATTCTTGTTCGTTATTAGTTAATCCCTCAATTGGTCGTCGTTTTAATTTCTCAGGGCTTTTCTTTTTTATAATAAATTTCAAATAGGGTAAGGTTAGGTGTTTTACTTTTATGTTTTATTTACACTTCTTGATTCACTGCTTTTACGAACATAAACTTTCGTTATATTTCTTTAGATGATTTTTGATCTTCGCCTCATCCTATTTTTTTTTTTTTTTTTATCATAATAGGTGAGATAATACCATATAGACTAGTTTGACATCACTCAAACATCGTCTCACCTAGTGTGATTGTTGATGTGATAAAGGTTTAACCTTCAAACGCGAGAACATAGTGCACGGAAAACGTTTTTTATACAGGTTTAGCATGATTTCCTAACATATATTCTCCAACAAAATTTTTATCTTAGCTTTTTATCGCTCATGCTTTTTCACCATATGAAAGGAATACTAAAATATAACAATGTTTCTAAGGATAACTTATAGCATATTACCCGTCTGAAAAAAAAAACTTACAGCATATTACAAAGACTAAAACATATACCCTCTTAACCACTTTACATATTGTCTACTGAGTATTTAGTAGTTACTCATTGACTATTTTCAAATTTACCTTCATATTATTTCATGCTATTAGTTTATTGCATCAAGTCTTTGGGTAGGTATATCGATTATTTAAGCAAATGAAATTAAAAAATCGTGTCTATATATATATATATATATATATATATTATATATAAACTGGCTGCGCTTCTTATATTGTGAAGTAGCAGTTGAAAAACACACAATTTTCATTATGATCATCGGAAAACAACATTTATGTGTTTCTAACAAATGGGTATGGTTGCGTAAAAAAGGATATATATATATATATATATATATAATATATAATATATATATATATATATATATATCAACCATATCTTTAAAACATAGAAAGGACTACTTAGGTTGTTGGCAAAATATGGCTACACTAGATCTCAATGAGCCTTTCTTTCAAACATCAAAGGGCAAAACAAGATCAATGAGCATGTATCTCTTTTTTTTTTTTCCCTTTGCTTTTGTGGTAATAAATTTTCATTTTAATAATGCCATATTAGGAAAAAAATGCACCACTATATCTTATTTATCACCAGTGGAAGTTGCGGACTACAGTGATATTTGAAACTTATAAACATGTACATTGTTTTTCAGTTTATGTAATTCGTTCAGAATCATATGGTTCAAGACCATTTCACAGCAACAAGATTACTTTATTGCTTTAAAAGCTCCCGCTTATGGCGAGGTATAAAGGGATCGGATGTACACAACCATACACGTGTGTTAGAAATACACATACGTTGTTTACCGATGACTCCTAATGAAAATTACGTCAAGTTGTGTCGATCAACTGCTACTTCACAATATATGAAGCGCAGCTAATTTAGCGAGTTATTTTGCTTTATTCCATCATATTCCAACGTCAAGAAAGAGTGTGTCATTGATTCTATTAGAAATGGAAATGGAAATGGTTTAGGACCATTTCAAAATCTGTAATTCATGATAAAGGCAAGGCATAATTTGTCCGATTTCAACACGTACACATGATACATCAACATACAGCTAAATGAAAATTCACGTGCATATATGACTTTGAACCAGCGCAATCACGTAAACAAAGACTAACCCGCATTATTTAACGGGATGAGATCTCCTCACCGCGCGGTGAGTCACCACAGCTCAGGACGCGACATGTGGTAGCAGTAGAGGATGGTGAGGCTGGATGAGGGTTATCCTCACCCAGCCTCACCACTCTCTCTTTTTGCCACGTGTCGCGCGGTCACGTACACGGTGAGGGGGAGCGGTGAGGAGATCATATCCCTTATTTAACATAGATGAAAACATAAACAAGGCAGGTTGCTCATGTCATAATTCAGATAATGTCGACTTGGAAGCTTTGAAAGTATGATAAGATATGGTAATCAAACAAAAAAAATAGAAACAAATATAAAAGAATAATCGAGACGTAATAATGTTACTGTTCTTAAATCAAAATTGTCTCCACTAGTTGAGCAAGCTGAACACACGGTAAATGCTTTCCAGGATATAATGGTTTCTTCCTTTTGTTTGGTCTACGAAAGAAGATAAACTTGTTTATTAAAGTGTTTAATATTGGAGGATGGGCTTTGGAGTAACTGGTAATGTTGTTACTTTGTGACCTTGAGGCCACAGGTTCGAGCCACGGAAACAGACTCTTGCACAAAAGTGTAGGATAAGGCTGTGTACATCAGATCGCGAAGCGATCCGACCCCTCCCAGAACCCTGCACAAATGCGAAAAACTAATGTACCGAGAACACCCTTTATTGGAGTGTTTAATATCAGAGGCAGAATAAGAAAGAAGAAAACGTAATTGTATAGGTTTTCACAAAGTGCATAAAAAGTTCTCTCTTTCAAGAAGTATTACTTCAAAACCTTGTGATCCTTGTATTTATATACTTCAATTCACAAAGAAAAAAGTTAATTAAATACTTCTCTGTAGAATTTGACTTCCAAATTTAGTTTATAACCGTTCAAGGTTGAAAGAAGATGTCACGAGTTGCAAAAGTTGCATCATTTCATCAAAAGACGGTAAAAAAGTATGCTCTCTAAAGCCACCAAACATCTGGTCAATTTTACCGAACGCATAATTCAAAGTTTTTGAATGTTTTAACTGAACACATTTCACCTAACTCAGCACCAAATGTTCGGTAAATGGCTTCACTGAACGTATGGTGCTGCGTTCGGTGACAAGACAGAGAAAAACTTCAGAATTAGACCGAACTCAGAGATCACACTCAGAGTTCATCACCAAATGTTCGGTCTCACTCATCGAAGGTTCGATCACTTTAGAATTCAAAGAGTCAAATCTAAATTTCACTCCATTTTGCGATCAATCTTCTTATATATTTTTATATAAATTTAGAACATTTTCTAAAACAAATTTAATTTTTTTCCTACAGCTTTATCATCGTATATTGACACTGAACTTTTACAAAGAACATTGAAGGTTTATATGACCGTTAATATAGGAGCCCATGCGATTAGTCGTGATAACTCAAACCGACCTAGACATCTACATAAATAAAATAAAATGGTAAGTCGAAGAAAATCAAGTATGTATCCCAGTTTAGCATAGAGCAAAAAGGCCCGATTGGGATCCTCTGACCCCTTCCCCGTGACCGTCCGCCACGTGGCAGTAGGGGGTGGTGGTGAGATTGGGTGCGGGTGACCCCATCCAACCTCACCACCCCTGCTGCCACGTGGCAGGGAGTCGTGAAGGGGGTGAGGCTTTAGGTGGTCAGGGGATCCGCCCTCCAAAAAGCCATATCCTGGCCCTAAGGGCCTCAACCGTTCTAGCCTCAAGGAATATGGATCCATTGCAAACTAAGTCTTTGGCCAGACAACACTAAAACACCTATAATGTACGTGTCTATGGAATCGAACCTTATACCTCTTGAATCAACTCATAACCTAAATACCAACTGAACTATGTACTGGGGCCATGTATCCCCATTTAGCTTGAAAAAATAACGTACGAGAGGAAATACAAATACTTGTAACTTCGTTTATTATTAGTTTACGTAAATCACACTTGTATTTTCATCGTATTATCAAAGAAACGTTATTGTTATATATTTTTTTTTAAATGAATAAATTGCATACAA
>AP025074.1:1136446-1211153 GCA_036186865.1 Eustoma russellianum | reverse complement strand
AGATCAACATAGAACCCTCATTTCAATCTCCCAAACAACCTCATATACATTCTATATAAGTTTGGAGCACACGGAAAGGTACTTTAACGTACTTTTTCCAACACCTTTGTCACTTTTGCTTTTCCTATATTGACCTTATTTATATATTGAAAACACGTATAGTTTGTTTCCGGATGACCCATAATAAAAATTGCGTCAACTTATGTCGATCGACTGGTACTTCATAATACAAGATGCACAGCCAATTTAATGAATCGTTTTGCTTTATTCCATTATATAACAAAACCAAAAGAAGAATGTCTCCTAAACTATTCATACCTGGCTTAATGTTATTGCAATGTTGCTTATCTTTAACCGATAAAACCGATCAAGAAACAACGTAAAAAAGTAAACGAGTTATCCTACTTTTTGAATCCCTTTTTTACTAGCAAGGAGCAATGGTCAAGGAAAGTGTTCAAAGAAAAAATCAGGTAATAAAATAGTTATATTGGTTTAATTGTGAGAAATGTTTTATCATATCGGTATGTATTTATACAGAAAAACTTATAGAACGTCTTTAAGAATTCTTTATTTTTTTTATGACACAAGACAAACAACTACCTTTCTATAAATGAACTTCGTCATTTATAGCTTTTCACGACTAATTTATATTAAAGTAATCTATTTTTATTTATTGGATGACGGACATTGAAACAACTGGTAATCTTGTTGTTTTGTTATCTTGATGTCACGGGTTCGATCCACGTAAACATTCTCTTGCACAAGGTGTAGGATAAATCTGCCTACATCAGACAGCGAAGTGATCCGGTCCTTCTCTGGACCGTGCGCAAACACATAAGCTTAATGCACCATAAACTCTTTTTTTACAACAACATCGCCCTATTGCCTTAGAAGTTCCCGCATATGGAGGAGTATGAAGATGTCGGATGTACGCAACCATACCCATGTGTTAGAAACACATAAAGGTTGTTTCCATGACCGGAAACCCCTTTTTATTTTTATTTAATTACTTGAAATGATTGTTTTTGTTCAGTATGGAGGGCTGCTCCTGTTTTTTAACTTATTGCTGCTTCGTATGCAATCCAAGTGTATCTGAATCAGACTTGATCATCTATTCAATAATTGTTGATGAACTCTCTGTTTACTGTTAGAACAATGTCTTTTAATAAATAAACACACACCACATTTATCTTAGGCCCCAAAATATATCTTTACTGTATACATAATCTATAATAATTTGTGGTGCCGTTTTTTTCCTTAACAAAAAATAAATCGTTTTGGGGCACAAAAAATGGACAAAATGAATGCTATAGCCCCATGGATAGATTTGCAACAGTGTCTCGACCTACATGTCATGTAAAAACATTTACATGTCATATAGTAAAAACCTATATCATATTCACATAATATATATGTATAAAAACCTATATCATATTCAGATAGCATATATCTTTTTCGTTTTAATTTAACCATTTTTATGGATCATCCGAAAACACTTTATGTGTGATTCTAACATATGGTTATGGTTACGTGCATCCGACTTTTTCATACTCCGTTATAAACGGAAGCCTCTGAGGCAATGCAGTAATCTTGTTGTTTTAATTTAACCATTTAATTTTCTTAGTGATAATCCGACGCCTAAAACAACAACAACGTTATTCCATTGTCTTAGAGGTTCTCGTTTTTGACAAAATAGAGGAGTCAGATGTACACAATCATAACCATGAGTGAGAGGAGACCTATTCTGCACCGGGAGTCTGGGGGCAAAGGAGTTTCACTGAAGTGCTGTGTGGTAAAACTGAGGAAAAATTGGTGTATGTTAGCGACGGGGATGAGAGCGACACCGAGTCTGAGCTTGACGATTTCGAAGTTGAAGACGGCAACGGAGGTGAGCCGAAGCTTGGTCAAGTTTCAGTTGTTGTTTCAAAACAGGACTGCAAGAATCTGAGAAAGCCATGGCGGCGAGCCTTGATTATCAAGGTGTTAGGGAGAAATATATCTTTCCGTGTCCTGCAACAGAGATTGCCAACTCTATGGTCTTTAAGTGCAGGATGTGAGATTATTGACTTGGATGATAGTTACTACATCGTTCGTTTCTATGATAAGGCTGATTATGAACATGTGCTTGAAGGAGGGCCATGGCTCATACAGGGACATTACTTGACAGTTAGGAAGTGGATGCCGTATTTTCACCCAGAGAGCAACTCTATAAATTCCACAATGGCATGGGTACGTCTCTCCCGAATACCCATTGAGTTCTATGATGAAAAAGTTTTGATGCAAATTGGTGATCGTTTAGGGAAGGCTGTCAAAGTGGATACTACCACACTACGAGCGGAGAGGGGTAAGTATGCACGTATATGTGTGGAAGTGAATCTGACTAAGCCGCTTATTTCAGTTGTGAATCTGAATGGCAGGATGTATAAGGTGGAGTATGAGGGCTTGCATTTAATCTGCTTCGGGTGTGGTAAATATGGCCACCGGAAAGAGGAATGTGGAGGCGGTGATAACAGCGCGGCAAGGGAAAACTCGATAGCATTGCCAAAGAATACGGGACCAGAGATGGGAGAGACGTTTGGCCCGTGGATGGTGGCGTCTAATAATAGGCGGAGACGTCCACAACAAGGACAGAGTTTCCCTCAAGGGATGCTCCAACTGGAGGGGAATCGCAGGGTGGTTTTAAAGCAGGGAAGGGATTGGAGTAAACCAATAGGGAATGCACAAATTGATCCTAAGGGCACAGTCAAGTATGGGATGAAAACTGCAGCTGTAAATAAGGGCTCTCGATTTGGAGTTTAGAGGTCGAGGAGGATGATAGTGGTAGCCAGTTTAATTTGGAGGATCTTCGGAGTCGACTCAACCAGATCCCAGATATGGGCGCAGGTGTTGCTTTTTCATCGGTCTCCAGGGAGGATGGGTCACCTAGCAAGGCGAAGTCGATGAGAGGGGTATCTATAAGGAGCACAGTGAAAGTTAAAACCCCCAGTTAGGTCGACACCGAGTGTGCGCGGGACACATTTGGGATCGTCAAGAGGAGGCATGGTGCCGAGGGGGAGTAGACTAGAGAGAACTCATCTTAGAGACCTCACAAATGTGCAGGTCGCTAACCCGTTCCCTCTGTTTGAAAAGCAAGGTTCAGAGGTCTCTTATTTAACTCGAATGGGAGAGGCCAAAAAATGATGAACTGGAGCATCAAATTAAAGAGCACCCTCCAGATTGCTATATCCTACAGCAAAACCCAGTTGATGGGAGAATGATATATCAGGAGGAAGGTATGGATTCTGCTGCCTATGATGATCCTAATTTGGATACCGTACCAGATGTGAATATGGAGGGTGAACAGGAGCAGCCGCTCCTTTCTTCCCATTAACTTGAATTATGAAACTAATTTCATGGAATTGTCGGGGAGCGCTGTCCCCAAACTTCTACCTCTGTTTGAAGGAAATGTTAAGAACATGGAAACCGGATATTCTATTTTTGATGGAACCCCGCGTAAATAGCAAGAAGGGTCGCAGGATTCTGCGGAATTTTTCCTTTACTCGGTTCATTGCAGTTGAGGCGGATGGCTTCGCAGGAGGCCTCTGGTGTTTCTGGAACCACGAAGTGATTAACTTGGAAGTGGTGAACTACTCAAATCAGTTCCTTAACCTGGCAATCTTGAATAACGGAATGGTGTCATGGGTATTGACATTGGTGTATGCATCACCCGTGGATGAAGTTAGATATATGCTATGGGAGAACCTTATTCTGCTTCACTCAGTGTTCAAGTGCCCATGGTGTATGATTGGGGACTTTAACGAAGTGATGTCTCAAGAGGATAAGCAAGGTGGAAGGAGATTTGTGAGAAATAAAGGGCTGAGTAAGGCAGTGGAATTGTGCGAGCTCATGGATTTACCATTTTCGGGACCCAAATTTACATGGTCGAATGGACGTTCTGGACCACATCGCATATTGGAGAGAATTGATTTTGTTTTCTGTAATTCAAGGTGGAATTCTACCTTCCCGTACGCCACGCTGCAACACCTGTTGAAGACAAGTTCCGACCATCACCCGCTTCTGTTGCAAACAAATCCACCAATACAACATCCCCGAGTTGAGTTTTCTTTTAAGCTACAGGCGTGCTGGCTTGAACATGTTGACTTCAAGAAGTACTTGGAAAGCACCTGGCGCGATGAGGGTGAAAGTCTGCATTCCTTACTGTCTGAGTGCGCTAAAAATCTTACATGGTGGAGTAAGAATGTATTCGGAAGTATCAAACGAAGGAAAAATAGGTGTTTGGCTCGCTTGGCTGGCATTCAAAAAGTAATGTATGAAAGACCATCATCCTATCTTTTCAACCTAGAAAAGCAGCTGATTGGGGAATTACACGAGATACTGCGGCAGGAGGAGGTTCATTGGTCCCAGAAATCCCAACTCAACTGGATCACTCAAGGTGAGAGGAATACAAGGTATTTTCATGCCACAACAGTGATAAGGAAGAAGAAAAAGATAATCAGTAAGTTGAAAAATGATTGTGACGAATGGGTAGAAGATCCACATGACCTTGAGATGTTAGTACGTGATTTTTATAAAGATTTGTATAAGGAAGAACTGAAACCACTCCTTTAGCCATTCTGAAATATCATTTCCCAAGCTCTCTGGTGTAGAAAAAGACATGCTCAATCGCGAGGTGTCCGATGTGGAGATTTATAATGCTGTGAATCAAATGGGTCCTTACAAAAGCCCAGGGCCGGATGGATTCGTGCCTATATTTTTTCAGAAGAACTGGGACATAGTTTGGCGGGTCAGTAGTAAAGTTTGTGAGGGACGCTTTTCGCAAGCGACAGTTTCCTAAACATATGAACAGCTCTTTCATTACACTAGTGCCAAAGGTGGATAGACCGGAAAAAGTAAGTCAGTTTCGCCCCATTTCCTTAGCAAATGTGGTGGTCAAAATCATTTCAAAAGTGATTGCAAATCGCTTGAAGCTTGTCATAGGGAAGTTGGTATGCGAGAACCAGTGCAGCTTTATACCCGGACGTCAGGCGTGTGACAATATCATTGTGGCTCAGGAAGTACTTCATACGATGCGAAGAAAGACAGGCCGCGTGGGGGAAATGATCATAAAGTTGGATTTGGAAAAGCGTACGATAGAATAAATTGGCAATTCTTAAATTCAGTCCTGAAGGCAGCAGGGTATAATGATGCAATGCTAGAAATGATTATGTACTTGGTAACTACACCTCAAATGTGCATTCTATGGAATGGTCGGAAACTGGACGCGTTTCAACCCCAGCGCGGATTAAGACAAGGGGACCCATTGGCTCCATATTTGTTTGTGTTGTGCATGGATATCCTCAGTCAATATATAAATAAAGCGGTGTTATCCGGCTTGTGGAAACCACTTAGTATATCCAGAGGTGGCCCAAAGATCTCTCACCTATTATTTGCGGATGATTTACTACTGTGTGGTGCCGCTACGACAACTCAGGCGGATGTCATGGCAGCAACAATGGAGAAGTTTTGTGCAATATCAGGCCAAAAAGTAAGTCCATCCAAATCCAACCTATATGTTTCGGCCAGGGTAACTTTGGAGAGAGCAGAGGTCTTGAGTCAGCGTTTTGAGGTCCCATTGACCAAAGATCTGGGGAAATATTTGGGTATGCCCCTAATACACGGACGGGTCACCAAAGGCACTTATGCTTACTTGGTTGATAAGGTGAGAAAAAAGCTTGCTTCATGGAAAGGTCGCTTGTTGTCAAAGGCATCCCGTAATATCCTGATTCAGTCAGTATCATCAACTATACCCTTCTACGCCATGCAGACTGCAGCGTTGCCTAGTGCAGTCTTGGAGGATATGGAAAGGTTGAATAGATGTTTCTTTTGGGGGGAGTACGGAGAGCAACGGAAAATACATACAGTGGCTTGGCCGAATATATGCAGGCCCAAGAACTTGGGAGGTACAGGTATCAAGAGACTTCGTCAGATGAATTATGCCCTGCTTGCGAAGCTACTATGGCGAGTAATACTAGAGGAGGATGTCCTGTGGGTAAAAGTGTTAATAGCAAAATATGGCAATCCTTTGTCTGGAAGGGTGTTTCGGAAAGCCAGCACGCATACTTGGAGAAGTATGCTAACCACCTTGCCGATGGTACTGAACGGTATAGTGCAGTACGTAGACCAGGGTGGGACGCGAGCACCAGGGATAGGAAGTCTTAAGTGGAAGGATGAGACTAATGGTATGTTTTCTGTGGCATCGGCCTATAAAAAACAATTGGGGAAACAGGAGCCTGGGGATTCGACTTTGTGGAAAAATATTTGGAAGCTAAAAGGTCCACAAAGGGCAAATCTCCTATTGTGGCAAGCTCGGTTGGACAGATTACCTACGAAATCTTTATTTTACCGGAGGCACCTCAGTGAATCACCAATATGCGACTTGTGTATGCAAGGAGAAGACACCGGCCTACATGCACTTCGGGATTGTAGTTGGTCGTCACGCATTTGGAATAGTGTGGTGACGAATGTCCATGCACAAAACAGGTTTTGGGAAGAAGACGACATATGCAAATGGATTGATGGAAATCTTGTTCAAAACGACGCTGGCGAGCAAATGGGAGATGCTTGGTCATACCTATTTCGGGAGACATTGCAAGTCATTTGGACTACACGGAATAAGATCCTCCACGACGAAGAGTATGCTTACACTGGAATTCATTCTATAGTTCATACAATCTATGAGCGGGTGAAGAATATTCGGATAGCCTGGGATAGGGGTGAGATTGCAGATAGGTCTTAGTCTTTTTTCCACATGTTGAGTAGCTAAGGATGATGTAGAGTTTTTGTCTTTGTGTACAGTTTATCAGCTTAATAAAATGACCCTTTTTCATCAAATAACCATGAGTGAGAAACATTGTTTTGAGAAAACCTACCTACGTGCATTTGAACACCAAGTACAGCATCCTAATTGAACCCAAGTCAAAGGAAGGTACACGTGGGCAGGTACTTTCCACGAAATGAATGCAAATTTCCTTTTCCCTTTAATTGGTGAGGAAATCAATGCAAAATTCAGAGATGAGAATGCAGAATCATGAGTATTATGTGAGATTTTAGTAGACTAAAAGTGACGTAGAATATAAGTTCTTCAATTACGCGTCGCCATACATACAAAAACAGTTTTTTTTTAAAAAAAAAAATCGCAGCACCCATTTGCTTTTGTACATGTGGCGACGCATGATTGGAGACCTCATATTTTACTTCAATTTTGGCCTCCTAGTATCTCATCCGGTGTATTATGCTCCATGTGGGCCCACTGATAATTTCTCCTACGGACCTACTCCTTCCTATTGCTTGACGGCCACGGTGGCCTTGTTGACATATTCGTCCATATTTGACCTACATGCGTGATTTCTGTCTTAGGAGCTAGGAATTTGATTTCGCTGTGCTAGTTCTAAACACAAAAAGCTATATCCAGGATTGTTTAACGAACCGAACAGTTGGCGAACTGTTCGAGTTTGGTTCATCACATAGAGGACGATTTGTTTTGACTTGAGGAATTGTTCCCTGAATTCTTCCCCAGGATTTCAATCCAAAGTTCATTAATTTTGCCTTGAAAACCAGTACATCTGAACCGTTGCTATTTTCAAAAACCATTCCTAAGAACAAATTCTTTGTTACTTTCGAGTCAATTCCTTAGAAAATTATTTAGATCATGGTTTTCATCTCTCTTAATTTTACATTATCTGATGAGACCAAAACTATAATCATAAAATACGACGAGTGTAGCTAACCCGGTTCGTTATAATCAATGTCATTTGACTCTTACTGGTCGTCTAAGTTCAAGTCAGCCACTCGTGTCTGAATACATATTCAAGTCGACACGATCCACAAGAAGCAAGACGCCTTATCAGTGCCGACCAAGATCTCAGGATCTCAGGTCAGCATTGGAGGCCAATCACATCAGCCTCAGCTAGTTACCTCAACTATTGTCTTTGCCTCGACTGCAACTGACACTTTGGCAACAACGTGCATCTCAGCCACATTCAGCAAGTCAGCCATGGACCCAGTACACAATGCCTCTCTGGTCAGCTCGGCACTAGCAGCTCAAGCAGACTCCTACCTCGCCAGCATTTATGCCATGCAATTCAACACTTGACGGCCATACACATGCAGGACATGACACATGTCGATTCCTCACAGCTTCTAAACATGCATTGGCCGTCCAAAGCATACAAAAGAAACAAACAACTCCTACAAAATGCATATTCAATGGAATTTGAAAACATTCTTCTCGAACAATAAGAAAAGACATGTTTCTTTAAATATTTCAACATAAATACTTCCGAATGTGGAAATAACCGTAACTGATTTAATTCTTGGAGGATTTTCTCCGGAGTTTTTTTTTACTCTGAGGCTTCTAACGTTGTTGAATACTCTAGGATTTCCACGGTAACGACCTTTACTTTCAAAGTTAAGATCTTCTATTGATCCTAGATGAAGTTGCGACTTCTGCACTATCTGAAAAGCATAACATTTATAAAATAACGACTTTGTTAGTGAGCATTAGTTAATTTGTAGTTGGTAAAAAGTAACAACCACTACTATAGAGATTTATAGGAATACTGCAATTTATATATGCATTAGTTAATTCTCCATGCATAAGTAACTGAATAATGTATACTCTATCTGAAAAGCATAACTTTATAAAATAACGACTTCGTTGGTAAGCATTAATCAATACTTAGTACAAAGTAACAACCATTACCATAAAGATTTATAGGAATACTGCAATTTACATATGGATAAGTTAAATGTCCATGCATAACTAGTCGAATAATATATACAGTAAGTGTACATGTGTATTATCCGTACACAATATGGATAAGTTAATTCTCCACGCATAATTCGTTCAAATAATATACCGTAAGTATGTGTGTAGTAACTGTTAACGTAACAATATAAATATAGTGCTTAATCGATCTACTTGTCACAAATTTCCTTTGATACGAATATTTATTATTATCATAAAGTGTATCTGTTTTTTCATACAATTGAAATAACGAAGGAGACAAGAGAATCAAGCAGACATCACTAATTATCCAATCATATATTGTTGTCCTAAAATCTTCCTCACGATCATGCTATCTTCAGACAAAAGTAGATGTGAAATTGAAGACAAGAAATATTATTTAATTTGATTTTTAATTTATCTAGAAAATCAATCAACTTTTGTCTTGAATTGATTTGTCTAACGAACTTATGGTTCAGCTGCTGGACCTATGTTTTAGTAAATACAAGATCCTTTTCGTGTATGTGTCAATATATATATATATATATATATATATATATATATATATATATATATATATATATAATGACTTGAATGACTAAATGAATCCAAAAACGAGTCCATGCAAATTAGATAACTCGAGATATTACATGTACTAAGGATTCTTATGCCTTAATACATTTTATAGCAATTACATGGTGATAAATGGATATATAACATTCTACTATTTCATCAGTAACCAATGATATATAAACAAATGGAATATTGCGCTTACAATATTTGTGGGTCAGTATTCCTGTTATAGTCTTAAACTTGTTTTTTTTTTTTTTTGCGGGTTTTAGTTTGACATTTGCACGTTCTAGTCAAAATCATGTCAAAACCGTCTCATCTATGAGTTGACTTTCATGACTCGACAGATCTATCAAATTCGTCACGAATCCAATCTATCAAACCCAGAAATAACATTTCAAGTCATCAATCTGACATGCCAAATGCGATCTTCCAAATCTGCTAACCCTCAAAATCTAATATGTTTATCGTGTCAAACTCAAAAATGGGATTGTCGAGTTATCCCAAACATGACCTGCCAACATTAAAAATCAGATTCAAATTTGTCTTTTGAAACACGTCAATCCATAAACCCGACACTAATAAAATCCGATTACTAATGCCAATTGATTCAGCAGTACTCTCTCAGTTCCAAAAATAATATCATAGTTTTACTTATCACAATTTAAGAAATTCAGGGTCACTATTTCTGCTATATCTTTAGTTGGTTACTCAAAGTAAAATAAAGAAAAATTATACAAGTGCTAGTTGTAGAGGTAATATAGAAACTTTGACTAATAATATCTATTATTAATAAAATAAATAAATAATATTTTTAAAACAAACCAAAATTAAAAATTACAATACCTTTGAGACGGAGAAATCATTAGTTTTTAGCAATTTAAGGGCTGAATGAATTATACCCTCGATAGGGGTGTTAATGAACCTAGCCAAACCGAATACTAGGTTTTTGAATTCAGATTTGTTTAGCTAAACGAATTGTTTGGCTTGGTTCTTTTAGCTAAACGAACTTTAAAATTGGTTCGAGATCAGCTCCATAACCTTATAACTATTTAAACGAGCCGAACATTTCGCGAACAGTTTGGCTCGTCTAACTAATCGAAGCCAAATATCTATTCGAATTCGACTCGTTACCAAATAATTACCGAACAAATACGAACAAAACTCAAACAGTTTGTGAACTGTTCGTTTCGTTCAACGATTAACCCTGTACCCAAATCAAATCAAATCAGAAGTTAAAAAATTTCATGCGAAGATAAGGGGTTAGGATCCCCTCATCGCAAACTCATCACCCCACACGTCACCGCGCTACGCGGTGACAACAGAGGCGGGTGGTGAGGCTAGATGAGGGTCACTCTTATCTAGCCTCATCACCCATCTCTGCTGCTATGTGTCGCGCAGTGACGTATGTGGTGAGTAGAATGACGGACAGGAGATCCCATCCGGAAGATAAGCCTCCATTAGCCGTCAGGTCACAATCATTGCCCCACCCTCTCGTCGGCTGCAACGTCACGCCTTCAGAACCATCCAGCCTGGCATTAACTTCCCCATTCCCTGTTAAGAAAATTAGGGAAACAAGACAACAAGATGAAAGCAAGTAAGAAAGAACTTGGCTTGAGGCGTGCAGAAACACACTTTCCGTAAGGAATATTTGCCCCCACTAGATGCTGCAGGGTTATAGGCAAACTTCCTCCTAGGATACAACAGCCAACTATCTCTAATCCTCAGCAAATAGGATTGAGAAACAATGAACTTTCTGAAAACAAGAGTGTTCTTGAGCAAGAAGAAGAATATGGAATGCTTGATTGTATATGTTGCAAGATATCCTTCCTAATGGGTTATAATAGCCTATTTATAGGCTCTCAAACTCCAGGAAGTCGTTGAGGGAGGTTGCATGGCGATTGGACATGTCTTCTGGTGCAAAAGATGTGAATTTTCATGAAAAAACACGTCTGTCAGGACATCGATCGATCGATGTGATCGATCGATGTCCTCAGTTCAACATCGAACCCTGCACTCTGGACATCGATCGATCGATGTATGTGACATCGATCGATCGATGTGACATCGATCGATCGATGTCATCGATCGATGTCCTCAGTTCATACATCGATCTCATCCAGGACACATCGATCGATCGGTGTCATCTACATCGATCGATCGATGTCATCGATCTATGTCCGGCAGAATACTCAACTTCATTTTCAAGCCACATAGATCTATCCATTTGATACATGGATCGATCCAAGTCATGAGTCAAGCTATTCTTGCTTATTCCAACGCCATTTCACCTTCATCTTTGATCTCAAACATTCATTCTTCGTTCCATTGCCTTTACAAACTATTATTACAATCCCCCACTTAGTTTGTAAAGCAACTTATGACATTTCATGCATATAAGAAGTATCTTTCGATTTGAACCTCTTATTAGTATAACATCTCAAAGTTCTAACGAAATCATGATAGCTAAAAAGCCTTGAATCAGATTCCTATGTGCTAGAACCGGAAACATTATACACATGAAACCACACTCTCAATCGAAGTCCATTTTAAACCGCACTTTATGGCCTTGTGCTACCCCTAGTATTCATGAACATTTCAAGATCATTGCTTGTCGAAGCGGCACCACTTCCCATGTTCATATAGGTGAAGATTAAGATAATTCCTCTTAATCCTTCATTAAGAGTGCAATGAACACTCACCCTCCTTTAACACTAACATTCCAATTCTTTAAAGATCAATATCATGCGGCTTGATTCTTTAAAGATCAATCGTAGTGCTTTAATACCTCACTTTGTGACTTGTTGTTACCCATTGAACCTTTGGCTAGTGGTATGCTAGACAAGGTTGGGTTTCTATCACAAGTGAACTTATCCCATACGTCTCAATCCCATCCCTAAAGATGTACTTTGTACCAAGTCTTTTGATAGACTCTTTGTCAACGGATCCGCCAGGTTATTGCAGGATCTGACGTACGCAATGGCTATTACACCATCAGTTATTAATTGCCTTACATAATCATGCCTAAGGCTGACATGTCTAGATTTTCCGTTATAGATTTTACTATAAGCTCTAGACATCGTTGCTTGGCTATCACAGTGTAAAGAAATGGCTGGCATCGGTTGTGGCCACAACTCTATATCCAATAAAAGATTTCTCAGCCATTCCGCTTCTTTACCTGCAGAACCCAATGCTATGAATTCGGATTCCATTGTAGAATGAGTTATGCATGTCTGTTTCTTTGAAGCCCAAGAAACAGCACCACCACCCAATGTAAATATCCAACCCGTAGTAGATTTGTTATCACCAACACTAGTTATCCAACTAGCATCAGTATAACCTTCTAACACGGCTGGAAAGTTACTATAAAACAATCCATAATCCATAGTCTTTTTCAAGTACCCAAGTACTCGCCCGATTGCCTTCCAATGGTCTATACTAGGATTACTAGTATACCTTGATAATTTACACACCGCAAAGGCAATATCCGGTCTAGTGCAATGCATAGCATACATTAAACTACCAATTGCACTAGCATATTCCAGTTGAGCTACTGCTCTACCAGTATGTCCAGTCAATTTGTATGAGGCATCGAATGGTGTGTTTGCTTCTTTGATCTCCAAGTGTTTGAACTTGTTCAACACTTTGTTTATGTAATGAGATTGACAAAGAGCAAAACCCCCACTATGTTTGTACACCTTTATCCCTAAGATAGTATCTACCTCACCCAAATCTTTCATTTGGAATTGTGAAGTTAAATACTTCTTAGTTTCATTTACTCCTTCCATATTAGTACCGATAATGAGCATATCATCCACGTACAAACAAATAATAACACCATATTTGTCTGTAAACTTGGAATATACACACTTATCTGCACCATTATGTCGGAAACCATCCTTCAAAATGGTAGTGTCAAACTTTTCATGCCATTGTTTCGGTGCTTGTTTCAATCCATACAATGACCTTATCAATTTGCACACTTTGTGCTCATTCCCCGGAAGTACAAAACCTTCCGGTTGTTCCATATAGACTTCCTCGTCTAAATCACCATTGAGAAATGCAGTCTTAACATCCATTTGATGAATAACCAAGTTATTAATGGATGCTAATGCTATCAACACTCTAATGGATGTTATTCTTGCCACAGGAGCATACGTATCAAAATAGTCTATCCCTTCTCGTTGTCTAAAGCCTTTGGCTACTAATCTAGCCTTGAAAGTTTGAAGTGAACCATCCGTATTGTATTTCCTGCGAAATACCCATTTACATCCAATAGCTTTGGAACTTGGAGGCAAATCAGCGAGAATCCACGTATTGTTAGACAATAACGAATTCATCTCATCATCAATAGCTTCCTTCCAAAATGATGTATCTCTCGATTGCATCGCCTCCTTATAGGATTTTGGATCATCTTCAACGCTTAGTACAATAGGTATTTGATTAAACACCTTTGTCCTATTACCTTCAACTAAGAAAGTAATAGATTGCGAAGAAATGAAGTCCGGATGTAAATACTTTTCCTTTCTAGCACGTTGACTTCTCCTAACCTCAGTTGGAGAATCTTGATATGGATCATCAACACTAGAAGGATCATTAGTAAAATCACCAACAATAGGATCATTCAAACTCTCACTTGTTGAACTTTGATTTGAATCTGTTCTTAAGAATTTATTCTCAAGAAATTCAACATCTCTAGATTCAACAACCACATTGGATTCTACATCTAGAATCCTATATGCTTTAGAGTTTTCGGCATATCCAATAAAGACACCTTTAAGAGCTCTTGGCCCCAACTTAGTCCTCTTTGGATCCGGAACTCTATAATAGGCTAGACAACCCCAAACTCTAAGATAACTTAGATTTGGTCTTCGTTTCTTCCATATTCCATATGGAGAAACTTTGAACTTCTTAGAAGGAATTCTATTATGAATATGACAAGCCGTTAACAAGGCTTCTCCCCACAAATTCTTTGGCAATCCAGAGTTTATTAACATTGCATTCAGCATGTCAACTAAACTTCTATTCTTTCTTTCAGCCAAACCGTTCTGTTGGGGAGTGTATGGAGCACTTTTCTGGTGTATGATACCATTCTCCTCACAGAATTGATTAAATTCAAGAGGAAAGTATTCACCACCACGATCACTCCTTAGAACTTTGATTTTCAATCCCGATTGATTTTCGACTTCCATTTTATAGACTTTGAACATGTCAAAGGCTTCATCTTTATGCCTTAATAAATATACATAAGTATATCTAGAAGCATCATCAATGAAAGTTATGAAATATCGATTTCCACCTCGGGTTAAAACTCCATTCAATTCACAAATATCTGAATGAACAAGTTCTAAGAGTTCGGTTTTCCGTTCTATTTTCGGAAACGGCTTCTTTGTCATTTTTGCTTGTATGCATACTTCACATGTTCTTTCATTTTCATCTTTACAAGAAATTAAGGCATGCTTAGACATGTACTTAATAGTTGTATTACTAACATGTGCAAGTCTATCATGCCACAATGAAAAAGAAGAATCAACAGAGTAAACAGAAACCGCGGAATTCTTATTGATACTCAACTTAAACATCCCGTCGCAAGCATATCCCTTGCCGACAAAGATACCATTCTTGGACAATATAATTTTATCCCCCTCCATTACAATCTTGAATCCACTCTTACAAACAAGACTAGCAGAGACAAGATTCTTAGAAATCTCGGGTACATGTAGTACGTTGACTAATAACAACTTCTTACCAGAAGTAAAGTCTAACTCTATACTACCTTTACCCAAGACTCTTGTGGCACTGCGGTTTCCCATCAGAACCTGTTGGCTATCATCCACAACATGGTAGGTCTTAAATAGATCCTTGTTGTTACATACGTGCACTGTTGCACCCGAATCGAACCACCAATCACTTGTGATCTCGTTCGTAGCCATATGAAGTTCTGTTACCATGCCAACATGCAAACCTGAGACCATTGCAACCAGTTGATCGGTTCCAATGTCTACCATATTCGCATTGTTGACATTCTGAGAATTACCACCCTGTTTTTGTTTCTTTCGAAACCAACAGTCTTTCTTCAAGTGACCTTTCTTGCCACAATTATAGCACCTCTTGCCTTTCTTAGATTCTGTTTTGTCTGTGGATTCAACATAATCGGAGTTCTTCCTTTTGTTTCCAACCGAACTCCCTGCTTTCCCTTTGACATAATGCACTTTAGGTGCATCGTCAGAGACATGTCTCTTTACAAGACTCCTTGTCTCTTCTTCAATTCGCAGATGCTTTTGAAGTTGTTCAAGGGAAAAGGATTCGGTTGAGTGCAGTAATTTCTTCCTGTAGTCATTCCAACTAGGAGGAAGCTTAGCAATGATTCCTCCTACTTGTAATGCCTCAGAAACTTCTACACCCAACTCTTTCAGTTTGGACACAATGACCTGCAACTCGTGCACTTGGTCCATGACTGAAAAATTCTCAACCATCTTAAAATTAAAATACCTCATCACCTGGAATTTGTCTGCGCCTTGGTTCTCGTTGTTGTACTTGAACTCCAAGGCGTTCCATATCTCCTTCGGTGATGATGTTGCCGTGAACAGATCATAGATACGATCTGTCAAGTTGTTGAGGATATGCCCTCGGCAAAGCATATTATCCTCCTGTCTCTTCCTCCAAGCAGCCTTGACCTGCTCGGAGTCATCGTCTTTAGGAGTGGGAAGATCCTGCAGCGTTGGGTCAAGACAATACCCAATCTGCAGCGCCGTCAGAAGGAACATCATCTTGTCCTTCCATCTCAAGTAGTTGGTACCATCAAATCGGTCCAACTTCATGCTCTCTTGATTCAAGTATGTCTTAGAATCCATCTCAAATATTCCTTACGATTGTTAAGAAAATTAGGGAAACAAGACAACAAGATGAAAGCAAGTAAGAAAGAACTTGGCTTGAGGCGTGCAGAAACACACTTTCCGTAAGGAATATTTGCCCCCACTAGATGCTGCAGGGTTATAGGCAAACTTCCTCCTAGGATACAACAGCCAACTATCTCTAATCCTCAGCAAATAGGATTGAGAAACAATGAACTTTCTGAAAACAAGAGTGTTCTTGAGCAAGAAGAAGAATATGGAATGCTTGATTGTATATGTTGCAAGATATCCTTCCTAATGGGTTATAATAGCCTATTTATAGGCTCTCAAACTCCAGGAAGTCGTTGAGGGAGGTTGCATGGCGATTGGACATGTCTTCTGGTGCAAAAGATGTGAATTTTCATGAAAAAACACGTCTGTCAGGACATCGATCGATCGATGTGATCGATCGATGTCCTCAGTTCAACATCGAACCCTGCACTCTGGACATCGATCGATCGATGTATGTGACATCGATCGATCGATGTGACATCGATCGATCGATGTCATCGATCGATGTCCTCAGTTCATACATCGATCTCATCCAGGACACATCGATCGATCGGTGTCATCTACATCGATCGATCGATGTCATCGATCTATGTCCGGCAGAATACTCAACTTCATTTTCAAGCCACATAGATCTATCCATTTGATACATGGATCGATCCAAGTCATGAGTCAAGCTATTCTTGCTTATTCCAACGCCATTTCACCTTCATCTTTGATCTCAAACATTCATTCTTCGTTCCATTGCCTTTACAAACTATTATTACATTCCCCCACCAGTCCTCTTCTTCCACGTAGACTTATTCAACATGACATTTCCCACGCAACAGCTGTCTCCTTCTCTTTCAAACTTATCCCCTTAGATAAATACCTCCCCTTCATCCTCACTTTTACTAAAACCCCAAAAACGAACCTCTCTAGAACCTCCTCCTTTCATGGCTTCTCCATTACGCCCAACTGTACTCCTGTTTCTTCTTTTAATCCCTCTTTTTGAACCAGCCCTTTCTGTTTTAGTCCAAGAACAGCCTCTTGTTCTGAAATATCATAATGGTGTTCTTCTGAAAGGAAAAATCACCGTTAATCTCATCTGGTATGGTACTTTTCCCCCAGTTCAGCGGTCCATAATCGTTGATTTTCTTCAATCTCTAAGTTCTCCCCCCTCCGCCGCCGCGCCCTCCGCCGCATCATGGTGGAGCATCACCGGAAAGTATAAAGGAGGCGGCTCTTCTAATATCGTAGTCGGAAAACAATTTCTTGATGAGAAATACTCTCTTGGTAAGTCCCTTAAAAACTCCCAGCTAGTTTATTTAGCAGCACGTGGCGGCCACTTGCCGGGGACGGTCAGCGTCGTTTTGACCGCGAAGGATGTCTACGTGAATGGGTTTTGTAGCAGGTGCGGGACCCACGGGTCGACACGTGGACCAACCCGGTTCACTTATGCTTGGGTTGGTAACGCGGAGACTCAGTGTCCGGGCCAGTGTGCTTGGCCTTTTCATCAGCCTGTTTACGGCCCTCAAACACCGCCGTTAGTGGCGCCTAACGGTGACGTCGGGGTGGATGGGATGATCATTAATCTTGCTGCGGTTTTGGCGGGAACCGTGACGAACCCGTACAATAACGGTTACTTCCAGGGACCGGCGACAGCGCCGTTAGAAGCGGTTTCGGCTTGTACGGGCGCATTCGGGTCGGGTTCATATCCGGGTTATGCCGGGAAAACTTTGGTGGATAAGGCTACCGGAGCTAGCTATAATGCGAACGGAGTGAGTGGCCGGAAGTTCTTGCTTCCGGCGATATGGGACCCAGAAAAATCAGCATGTTCAACACTTGTGTGATATACTTGTGTGAAATAGGAAAAAATTATAAATATGTTGTACATCACGTCTCAAAATGTTCTCCACTTTTTTAAATTTGTAAAATTATCTATGTTAAAAAATGACGAATATTTTTTCTAGTTAAGTAAAAAAAATTTTAAATTTATATGTTGGGTTGTCGTTTTCTGTAAAGTGAAAGTTATTTTTATGACCTTTTTTTTGTGTTTCTTTTGGTAAGAGGGCATGCCGGTAAGATTGCTAAAGATGGCTATACCTTCTAGACCAATTGAGTTATGTAAACAGTTTCTTAGAATAACAATAGTTATATGAGATCGTGAAACAATTCGGTCTCTTTTCACAAAGAATTTTTTTTGTTAGTAGGATTGGTTGTAACGATGGTAATGATGGATAAGTTTCATGTTTTGTTTAATAAAAAAAATGGCGACTAAGCGTGTAGATCCAAGCCATTGACTTGAAGAATTTTAGATGATAATTGGAGAAAGACAGACTAAAGAATAAGGGTGAAATTGGATTTGCCTCAATCAATTGGTGTAAACCCTTTAGGTAGGTTGAACAATAAGTTCCATGTGTGAGATCTATTTCACATATCATACATTTGCAGCTATTGAAAGGGATGAGATCTCCTCACCGCGCGGTCCACGACGCGACACGTGGCAGCAGTAGGGGGTGGTGAGGTTGGATGAGGGTTATCCTCACCCAGCCTCACCATCCCCTCTTTTTGCCACGTGTCGCGTGGTTACACACGCGGTGAGGGAGGTGCGGTGAGGAGATCCTATCCCTGAAAGTCTATCAAAAAGTTAATGATGTTGTTGTAAGATTATGGATATGTATTTTTTTTTTATTTTTTTATACAGTTGCCGCTATAAAATGGTAAATCTCTGTAGTAAAATTAAGTACATCTGCCATATAATTCTGTATTTGGAATTCTTGCTATTATTTTCTAAGATATCTGTCGTTTGACGTAATACATCTTTTTCCACAAACACTTCAAACCAACTTAACTCTCAATCAGGTTGTATGTCATAGTCCAGTTAGTACTCGGATTGAAATTTGTTTTTAAAAAAAGTCAAGAGTTTAAATTTAAGGACAGTGTGAGTGACTCAATTGCTAGTTTGTAAATGACACTTTCAGAAGGCGTTGTACTTCTGCTGGTTTGTTGAAGACAACTTATATAGGTCACATTCTTAACCCAATTCAGAAGCGGTTGAGATTTTAAGAGGCAAAAAATGAAGCAAAATATGAGGCCTTCAATCACGTGCTGCTACGTGTACAAGTAACTATTTTTTAAAAACGAAAAAATTTTAAACTTCTTCCACTTTTGTACACGTGGCCATCTATGATTAGAGGCCTCATATTTTACCTCATTTTTTACCTCCTCTGATCCCAACCGATTTATAAGTCGCTCGACACCTGCATCCTCTCGCTCCCAAAACTTAAGTCTCAATCATATCATTATCTCGTGAGAGCATTTATGACTGTGTTAAGGTATACGAGCGTACACGAACACAGAGAACAAATGTAGAAATATATTAAATTATAAAAAGGGATTGCGTCTTCAGGACATAACCCAACTGGTTCCGGAGAGGAGTTCTCGAAAGAGAAGTTAGGGGGTTTAATTCTTATCAAAGGCAAGAGAGCCACTTTCCAGCAAGTGCATAGTGTGGGAGCTTCTTTGGCCTGTAGGCTTGCCTGCAGTGCTGGGGGCTCCTTATGCAGACTATTGTGTATATGACCAAGCTCCTGCTAGCGGATCGTTGGTTACCTGATTTACACCTCTACATTACCTTTGGGACTGAGTGCGGCAGGACCCTTATTGGTTGGGGTTCAACGTTTTTTTTTATAAAAAGGGATTGCTTCTACGAAAAATAATGACAGGCTGAAATGTAATCATAATGTCAAACCATATACCGAAATTGATACAATTATTTCAATTAAAGGGCATTTTGGTAAATTAGACTTCCGTGTTTGTGTAGAGTCTAGGGAGGGATCGGATGATTTTGCGATTTAATGTGCGCAACCTTATCCTTCACTTTGTGTAAGAGGCTGTCTTTGTGGTTCGAACTCGTGACTTCAAGAGTTATATGGAATGCTGATTATTTCGATTAAATAGGTTATATGAAGGCTAATTAAGTTATTTAAAAGACTAAGTAATTGATATAAGACAAAAAAATATTCTAGTAAGAAATTGCATCAAGTCAAGATGTTAATTAAGGGGTCAGACCATCTCCAACATGACCCTAAAGTCTTTTCCAAATTGTAAATTTATGTTATTTTGCATATAAGGAATGCACTAATGGTGTTGTTTGTGTATAAGTACCCATATGCACAAGATGTGGAGTGCTTTATGTGTACAAATAACCATAGTCCCATACACACTAGATGTTTTAGGTTGAACCACAACCAGTGAGGGTCCTTGTCACCCTTCAGTCCCACAGAGTGTGTAGGAATATAAATCAGGTTATCAGGACCTACTATTAGAAGTTTGTCATAGCACAAAGACAACACAAGGAGTCTATTGACACCGAGGAAACAACCGACGGACTGGTCTGTTAGACTATCAGATCATTCACGAGATGTTTTAGGTGTGTGCGGGCGTGTTTAACGTACAGTTAATGAGCTCTTTTTTGTGTGATAAATGATAACATCATACGATAAAGATACACTGTATACGTACAATACATGTTAAGTATAGGAAGTACATATAAAAAGAGGCATATACCAGACCTTTCCGATAGAGAAGCCTAAGTGGAAGGAATAGCTTCCGGGATCAAAATCAAGTGATATGATACCAATAAGCATACAATTGACTAATATAAATAGGGGTGCTAACGAACCGAAAAGAATTGAATAATAGGTTTTTGAATTTGGATTTGTTTAGCTAAACAAACTGTTCGGTTCGGTTTGTTTAACTAAACGAACTTTAAAATTGGTTCGATTTCGGCTCGATAACCCTTTAACTATTGAAACGAGTCGAACAGTTTGCGAATAGTTCGGCTCATTTTAATAAACGAACCCAAAGAGAGTTTTGAGTTTGGCTCATTTACTGACCATTACCGAATGAATACGAACCAAACACGAATTGAACTCAAACAGTTTGCAAACTGTTCGATTCGTTGAACAGCCCTTAATATAAGATGAAAACGACAAATCACTTTAAAGTGAAAAGAACGCTCGCTTGCATAAATTCAAATACAAGATGATTTGCGTCTCCAAAGCATAGCTACATTACTATTCAAGTTGAGAATTGTTCTAAGAAGTAAATGGTTCGATTCTAGAAATACGCATGTTTCATTACTGGACTAAAGACCCGATTGACAATAGAAATTTTATATGGATTCCTCAACTCGTGACTCATCCTCTACGTTTCTTTTGAATGCCTTTTGCTCCAAATACAAGATGATTTGGTGTTGAACTTTCAATATTAGGCAAATGAGGTACGCGTTATACTCTTATTGGCTCGCGATCTCATCCCAATTGTGTATATAACTTCTTCCTCGGCTAGCAAACAAAAGTAAACAAAAAGAGGTGGAGCAGGGGTAGGAGGATTCTACCTTATCTACATGTCCAAAACATTATTACGGCTATGCGTCATGATTTGGTGGTCCGAATTGACAATGGGCCAGGATCAGTGGACCCCTCCTACTTTCCATCAGAAAGTCCTTTTCTCAGCTGATTACGTGGATTTTTCTGTTGTTTTTCTGCTCCATTTCTTGGACCATGACCACTTTAGGTGTTGAAATACAATCATGATGCATCACTACATTGTTTGGTATTGGTTAGCATAAATTGTAGGAGAAGGGAAAAAAATATAGTAGTTTCATTAAGAAAAAAACACTTTTATCGTGGTTCATAACTAAACATGAAATTATACATAACGATTTTGTCAAAACTGTAGTATCAAATAGGCAGTGGTTTTGATAGAACCGTCGTATGTCATTCTGACTTTTGGTATATCACGGTTCTCTTATAACTGCGTAAGCTTTATTTTTTATTTTCTTTTTCTTGTCTAATTTTTTAATTAATTTTCCAGGTCAATTTTTTAGTTTAATTTTATGGTTATATCAACTCATATTTCTATTAGAAACATAACATTTTTGTAGTTCATAATTTTTTTTTGCAATGTACCAGATAAAATGACAAGTCATTATTTGTGTGTACTTTTACAGACGTGTTTATTAAAAAAATATATTTTAATTTTTCAGGTAAAGCGTACGAACAAGTAAACTGGAATGAAGTAACATAAAATAAGAACGAATCAAAACTGTACTAAAATATATCTATATACAAAATGTTACACGCACAATACAAATACAATATATATATATCTCAAAGGCTCGCACTTGTAAAACGACGTCTCTCACGTACAGGGCGCTATTGAGTAATTACACCACGTCTGGGTGGACCTAGATCTTCCTACACTTGTGGCTATGTCTGCTCTAGGTCTCTGACAAACTTTTGGCATCCGAATCGAAAAGAGGGAGATAACCGGCAATGTCAAGCATGTCATCGTCATCCTTGCCAAATGCATGTCTACTATCGACAGCTGGTGTCTGAGATGATGTGTCCGGGGCATACCTCGAGGGACCCGCAAACTATGACCCTTCAGCGTCATGTATGCAACCTCCAGCTGAGACACCACAAAGTACAGATAATATGCATCTGTAGTTTGCTGGGTGGCTTCTATTGAAGGTCTCTGCAGCAGAAGATGTCGGAGACTTTCCCTCGGAGCCCCTCCGATGCAATCTCTAATGCTGGTTTCATCTCCGTCCAATATGCATGATGGTACATCCGAGTAAGATGGTTTACCTACATTTGAAAAATAGAAACATCACTATACAATTAGTTTATAATAATACAATTAAATAAAACAAAAGATGTATACATACCGGCCGCATGAGACTAGATGTGGAACCACAAAATCCGTCGTCGCCTATGCACTCCACATGAGAACGACCAAGCATCAAAGTGCCTGAGGTCTGTACCACAGCTAAATAACACTAATTAAATATTACATACGTTCATGCAATCGAAACAACTAAATAACAGTAGTTAAATATTAACATACTTTCACGCAACCGAAACAGTTAGGTGACAACAATTAAGTAAATATAAATAAATGACAATAATTAAATTACAATAAATAAATAAGTCACATGAAAAGAGAGGAAACTCATGTCTACCTTCAAATATGTTGTGCGTTGTGCGTAGATTTCAGCAAAACTTCGTTACGTTGTAGAATTATAAAAAAAATTAAAGTGAACAATGGTGGGTATTTATAGGCAACTGCGGTATTGGCATAGGATAGTCCTTTCAAAAGCGTTGTATACACGACAATTTTGACAGAATCGCTGAATGCAAAAAGTCAAAATGACACTCTAGGGTTATGTCAAAAGCGCGATGTATTTCACACTGCGGTGTGTACTTCTGGGTTTAATTCCAAACATATAATAAAAATAGTTTTTTTAAAAAATAAAACTACAATATTTTTTTCCTTTCTCCCTAAAATTCCAACCCGGACGCTCTCATATGTCATCTAGTGGAATGAAGTTAGATGGGATAGCGCGCATCCATTACGTGCGTGTACGGCTGTCAAGAATATAGACTCTTGCATTACGGACGTCAAAACTCGAACCTATAACATTAGATATAATATGCTATCTTGATACATTTTTAGCTACGCTAGGGTTCTATGATAGTTGCCTATTGTATTTTTAAGATATCCTTTGACCGACTTTTTTTATACAATTATGCAAGACTATGGTGTTAAACAAGTTGTTTCCCACGTTTCGTTTGGATTTACTCCATCCAAATATAGGCGAAACGACCCTAGAACTTTCTTTTTCAATAAAGGATTAAAACCATTATTTTACTTTTCTTTCAACACACTTAATTAGAAAATAAAAAATCAAATAGAATATAGCGTTAAATAATGAAAACACACATATACATATATGTATATGTGTATTAAATATATAGATAGTTCACCAACTTAGAATGCTGGATGTAAGAATTGAGCTACGGACAAAGGCATTTTCCATATTGAAAGGCAACACATTACCTGGGTCCGAGCAAAATGGGAAAATATTTATCATAGTATATTTTTGAAGCAAAAGGCAAAATTCCTCGTTCTAGAGTCCACACCGCCTTAGACTCAAAGAGCAGTGCGGTAGATGCAAATCAGGAGCTTAATGACCTCTTAGAGTGGGTGAGAAATTACGCAGTGACCCACACAAGGTGTCTCATGCAAACCAAGCATTCGGCCTAACACCAGTAGAACACCCATACTGTGCGTGTCTCTGGAATCGAACTCTTGACCTTTTATAGCAAATATCAACCTGAGTATCAAATGAACTATGCCCTGGTAGCTTATCATAGTATATTATTAGCGAGTCTTTGGGTGGAAACAATGATGTTTAAGCATTGAGACGTCGTTGAATTCTTATCCTAATAAATTAAGTTCCACTTGATTTGATTATTAGTGAAAGCTACAAAGGTTTCACTTTAATCATTAGTGGAAAAAATTAAAAAAAAAAGACACATTTTTTTTGTTAGCAAAAGCAGAATTCTTGTAAAGAGCCCAAATTTTTTAAGGATACGAATGCCACTAAAATCCCAAAAATGAAGAGAGGGACAAGAATTGCAACGTTGCATGAAATGAGGAGCAGATTCCAAATTTAGTTGCATACATACCAAAGTTATAGCACAAGCAAAAATGACTATATTAATTCCCGAAACGATATGACTTTTTTATGTATTTTATACAAACGTAGAAGATTAATGTACGCTCATTATCATACCAAAGTTCTAATGGATTTTCCCTCTTTGTTTGTCCCTCTCCTTTTGTTCTTTCATGATTTCAGCTTAGTTCTATCAAAGATGTCACCTCCTTGTTTATTAGACATTGGACTTGCATAATTGAGAATTTCGTTATGTTTCAAGTTTTCCAGCACAGTCTTCTATTTCTAGGATCGGCTGCCTATTTTTTTTTCTTTCAGATATGTGATGTTGTTCAGTATAAAGTGACATGCAAGGCTGCTTTAAGAATCTCCCTTTATATATATATATATATATATATATATATATATATATATATATATATATATATATATATATATATATATCATGTATTTGATTTTGGAAAATAATGACTAGTTCTCTATATAATAGACTCTTATTTAGTTTTAATAATTACCCATTTAGATCGATATTTTCGTTAAAATCCTATCCGATACGCCGTTACCCCATATTGTGCAGAACGTGCGTTTGGTTTTGGGTGTTGGACATGTAACGATAAAAAGGTCGTACCCAGTACACTAAACTCTCGCGTTTATGCAGGGTTTAGAAAGAAGACAGATCACTTTGCGATTTGATGTACACAGTCTTACCTTGCACTTTGTGCAAAAAACTGTACTGGTTCATTATTTCCAATATGAATCTTATTAAGTTAATATCTCGTAACGTCATATTTTGTTTAAAATTTCTACCTTATCCTAGTTCACCAAACACCTTGATATCCTAATTTCTCTTCCAAAAATGACTTTTTAACTACCTCTAGATTGTCAGTGGTGTTTTCCTTGCCATAATTCAAACTTAACCCAATAAATTCTATTAAGTGAAAGACTATTTTGCCCTTGTAACCATTTTCTAAAACATTACAGTTGCCGTAATTACGGCATACAAATTGTTGAATTAAAAATTTCAGAACGCTCTCTCTCTCTTTTCTTTCATTAGTATATCGAAAATTGTAACAGCGGTCATATTCCGCAAAAGATACATACACATATATGTACATATATATATACATGTATACATACACACATTCACGAAACATGCGTGTAGATACATGATCCGAAACAAAAGAAGAGTGAAGGATATGTATAGCGTTTCTGGTGTACTAAGCTCTCGTATTTGCGCAGGATTTGAAAAAGGACAAACAGCTTACGCTACAATTTGTGAAAGAGACTGTTTTCCTTTACTCAAACAGATATGTCTCGACAGCCGAGAGGAAGTAGCTATTTGATGATTAAAAACAGGTGTTGAACACACATCCTTATCGTCCGCATAAGGGCTTATGTGGTGGTTTCACAACTTGATCAGGGGCTAATAAGTGAGAAATGTCTTTCTATCCAGACACTAATCAGGCACTAAAAAAAAGGTGAATGCGATAGCAGTGTATGCTGAAGCTGCCGTCATGTATTTTGTTTTCGGGGAGCTAGAGAGACAGGGCCGCAGACATTCTGTAGGCAGCGCAATAGTGCTTCTTACTCTACGGAGCGTTAAGGCCCAATATGCTAGTGCTAGTCTAGCTCCTATGCGAGCTTGCTAGGGGATAGGATCACCTCACCGCAAGGGGGGTGCGGTGACACATGACTGCGCGACACGTGGCAACAAGGGGGTGAGGAAAGTTAGGGTGAGGAGATCCCAACCGGCTTGCTAGTAGCTTATATAATTATATAACTATACTGTACTAGCTTATTGTTAAGAAGATAGGGAAACAAGACAAACAACAAGAGAGATTGAAGAAGAAGAAACTTGGCTTGAGGCGTGTATATACACTTTTCGTAAGGAATATTTGCCCCCACTAGATGCTGCAGGGTTATAGGCAAACTTCCTCCTAGGATACAACAGCCAACAATCTCTAATCCTCAGCAAATAGGATTGAGAAACAATGAACTTTCTGAAAACTAGAGTGTTCTTGAGCAAAAAGAAGAATATGGAATGCTTGATTGTATATGTTGCAAGATCATCTTCCTAATGGGTTATAATAGCCTATTTATAGGCTCTCAAACTCCAGGAAGTCGTTGAAGGAGGTTGCATGGCGATTGGACATGTCTTTTGGTGCAAAAGATGTGAATTTCCATGAAAAAACACGTCTGTCAGGACATCGATCGATCGATGTGATCGATCGATGTCCTCAGTTCAACATCGAACCCTGCACTCTGGACATCGATCGATCGATGTATGTGACATCGATCGATCGATGTCATCGATTGATGTCCTCAGTCAGACATCGATCTCTGCATCCAGGACACATCGATCTATGTCCGGCAGAATACTCAACTTCATTTCAAGCCACATAGATCTATCCATTTGATACATGGATCGATCCAAGTCATGAGTCAAGCTATTCTTGCTTATTCCAACACCATTTCACCTTCATCTTTGATCTCAAACATTCATTCTTCGTTCCATTGCCTTTACAAACTATTATAACAATCCCCCACTTAGTTTGTAAAGCAACTTATGACATTTCATGCATTTAAGATGTATCTTTCGATTTGAACCTCTTATTAGTATAACATCTCAAAGTTCTAACGAAATCATGATAGCTAAAAAGCCTTGAATCAGATTCCTATGTGCTAGAACCGGAAAACATTATACACATGAAACCACACTCTCAATCGAAGTCCATTTTAAACCGCACTTTATGGCCTTGTGCTACCCCTAGTATTTATGAACATTTCAAGATCATTGCTTGTCGAAGCGGCACCACTTCCCATGTTCATATAGGTGAAGATTAAGATAATTCCTCTTAATCCTTCATTAAGAGTGCAATAAACACTCACCCTCCTTTAACACTAACATTCCGATTCTTTAAAGATCAATATCATGCGGCTTGATTCTTTAAAGATCAATCGTAGTGCTTTAATACCTCACTTTGTGACTTGTTGTTACCCATTGAACCTTTGGCTAGTGGTATGCTAGACAAGGTTGGGTTTCTATCACAAGTGAACTTATCCCATACGTCTCAATCCCATCCCTAAAGATGTACTCTGTACCAAGTCTTTTGATAGACTCTTTGTCAACGGATCCGCCAGGTTATTACAGGATCTGACGTACACAATGGCTATTACACCATCAGTTATCAATTGCCTTACATAATCATGCCTAAGGCTGACATGTCTAGATTTTCCGTTATAGATTTTACTATAAGCTCTAGACATCGTTGCTTGGCTATCACAGTGTAAAGAAATAGCTGGCATCGGTTGTGGCCACAACTCTATATCCAATAAAAGATTTCTCAGCCATTCCGCTTCTTTACCTGCAGAACCCAATGCTATGAATTCGGATTCCATTGTAGAATGAGTTATGCATGTCTGTTTCTTTGAAGCCCAAGAAACAGCACCACCACCCAATGTAAATATCCAACCCGTAGTAGACTTGTTACTACCAACACTAGTTATCCAACTAGCATCAGTATAACCTTCTAACACAGCTGGAAAATTATTATAAAACAATCCGTAACTCATAGTCCTCTTCAAGTATCCAAGTACTCGCCCGATTGCCTTCCAATGATCTATACTAGGATTACTAGTATACCTTGATAATTTACACACCGCAAAGGCAATATCCGGTCTAGTGCAATGCATAGCATACATCAAACTACCAATTGCACTAGCATATTCTAATTGTGCCACCGCTCTACCGGTATAACCAGTCAATTTGTATGAGGCATCGAATGGTGTGTTTGCTTCTTTGATCTCCAAGTGTTTGAACTTGTTCAACACTTTGTTTATGTAGTGAGATTGACAAAGAGCAAAACCCCCACTATGTTTGGACACTTTAATTCCTAAGATAGTATCTACCTCACCCAAATCTTTCATTTGGAATTGTGAAGTTAAATACTTCTTAGTTTCATTTACTCCTTCCATATTAGTACCGATAATAAGCATATCATCCACGTACAAACAAATAATAACACCATATTTGTCTGTAAACTTGGAATAGACACACTTATCTGCACCATTATGTCGGAAACCATCCTTCAAAATGATAGTGTCAAACTTTTCATGCCATTGTTTCGGTGCTTGTTTCAGTCCATACAACGACCTTATCAATTTGCACACTTTGTGCTCATTCCCCGGAAGTACAAAACCTTCTGGTTGTTCCATATAGACTTCCTCGTCTAAATCACCATTCAGAAATGCAGTCTTAACATCCATTTGATGAATAACCAAGTTATTAATGGATGCTAATGCCATCAACACTCTAATGGATGTTATTCTTGCTACAGGAGCATATGTGTCAAAATAGTCTATCCCTTCTCGTTGTCTAAAGCCTTTGGCTACTAATCTAGCCTTGAAAGTTTGAAGTGTACCATCCGTATTGTATTTCCTGCGAAATACCCATTTACATCCAATAGCTTTGGAACTTGGAGGCAAATCAGCGAGAATCCACGTATTGTTAGACAATAACGAATTCATCTCATCATCAATAGCTTCCTTCCCAAATGATGCATCTCTCGATTGCATCGCCTCCTTATAGGATTTTGGATCATCTTCAACGCTTAGTACAATAGGTATTTGATTAAACACCTCTGTCCTATTACCTTCAACTAAGAAAGTAATAGATTGCGAAGAAATGAAGTCCGGATGTAAATACTTTTCCTTTCTAGCACGTTGACTTCTCTTAACCTCAGTTGGAGAATCTTGATATGGATCATCAACACTAGAAGGATCATTAGTAAAATCACCAACAATAGGATCATTCAAACTCTCACTTGTTGAACTTTGATTTGAATCTGTTCTTAAGAATTTATTCTCAAGAAATTCAACATCTCTAGATTCAACAACCACATTGGATTCTAAATCTAGAATCCTATATGCTTTAGAGTTTTCGGCATATCCAATAAAGACACCTGTAAGAGCTCTTGGTCCCAACTTAGTCCTCTTTGGATCCGGAACT
The DNA here is from genome assembly GCA_036186865.1 of Eustoma russellianum. Taxonomy (NCBI): domain Eukaryota; kingdom Viridiplantae; phylum Streptophyta; class Magnoliopsida; order Gentianales; family Gentianaceae; genus Eustoma; species Eustoma russellianum. Next base: position 1,181,400 of record AP025074.1, on the reverse strand, counting down.
CTATAATAGGCTAGACAACCCCAAACTCTAAGATAACTTAGATTTGGTCTTCGTTTCTTCCATATTTCGTATGGAGAAACTTTGAACTTCTTAGAAGGAATTCTATTATGAATATGACAAGCCGTTAACAAGGCTTCTCCCCACAAATTCTTTGGCAAACCAGAGTTTATTAACATTGCATTTAGCATGTCAACTAAACTCTTATTCTTTCTTTCAGCCAAACCGTTCTGTTGAGGAGTGTATGGAGCACTTTTCTGGTGTATGATAACATTCTCCTCACAGAATTGATTAAATTCAAGAGGAAAGTATTCACCACCACGATCACTCCTTAGAACTTTGATTTTCAATCCCGATTGATTTTCGACTTCCATTTTATAGACTTTGAACATGTCAAAGGCTTCATCTTTATGCCTTAGTAAATATACATAAGTATATCTAGAGGCATCATCAATGAATGAAATGAAATATCGATTGCCACCTCGGGTTAAAACTCCATTCAATTCGCAAATATCCGAATGAACAAGTTCTAAGAGTTCAGTTTTTCGTTCTATTTTCGGAAACGGCTTCTTTGTCATCTTTGCTTGTATGCATACTTCACATGTTCTTTCATTTTCATCTTTACAAGAAATTAAGGCATGCTTAGACATGAACTTAATAGTGGTATTACTAACATGTGCAAGTCTATCATGCCACAATGAAAAAGAAGAATCAACAGAGTAAACAGAAACATCGGAATTTTTATTGATACTTAATTTAAACATCCCGTCGCAAGCATAACCCTTGCCGACAAAGATACCATTCTTGGACAATATAATTTTGTCCCCCTCTATTACAATCTTGAATCCACTCTTACAAACAAGACTAGCAGAGACAAGATTCTTAGAAATCTCGGGTACATGTAGTACATTGACTAATAACAACTTCTTTCCAGAAGTAAAGTCCAGTTCTATACTACCTTTACCCAAGACTCTTGTGGCACTGCGATTTCCCATCAGAACCTGCTGGCTATCATCCACAACATGGTAGGTCTTGAATAGATCCTTGTTGTTGCATACATGCACTGTTGCACCCGAATCGAACCACCAATCTCTTGTGATTTCGTTCGTAGCCATATGAAGTTCTGTTACCATGCCAACATGCAATCCTGAGACCATTGCAACCAGTTGATCGGTTCCAATGTCTATCATATTCGCATTGTTGACATTCTGAGAATCACCGCCCTGTTTTTGTTTCTTTCGAAACCAACAGTCCTTTTTCAAGTGACCTTTCTTGCCACAATTATAGCATCTCTTGTCTTTCTTGGATTCTGCTTTGTCTGTGGATTCAGCATAATCGGAGTTCTTCCTTTTGTTTCCAACCGAACTCCCTAGTTTCCCTTTGACATAATGCACTCTAGATGCATCGTCAGAGACATGTCTCTTTACAAGACTCCTTGTCTCTTCTTCAATTCACAGATGCTTTTGAAGTTGTTCAAGGGAAAAGGATTCAGTTGAGTGCAGTAATTTCTTCCTGTAGTCATTCCAACTAGGAGGAAGCTTAGCAATGATTCCTCCTACTTGTAATGCCTCAGAAACTTCTACACCCAACTCTTTCAGTTTGGACATAATGACCTGCAACTCATGCACTTGGTCCATGACTGAAATATTTTCAACCATCTTAAAATTAAAATACCTCATCACCTGGAATTTGTCTGCGCCTTGTTTTTCGTTGTTGTACTTGAACTCCAAGGCGTTCCATATCTCCTTCGGTGATGACGTTGCCGTGAATAGATCGTAGATACGATCTGACAAGTTGTTGAGGATATGCCCTCGGCAAAGCATATTATCCTCATGTCTCTTCCTCCAAGCAGTCTTGATCTCCTCGGAGTCCTCTTCTTTCGGAGTTGGCAAATCCTTCAGATTTGGGTCGAGACAGTACCCAATCTGAAGTGCAGTCAGAAGGAACAACATCTTGTCCTTCCATCTCAAGTAGTTGGTACCATCAAATCGGTCCAACTTCATGCTCTCTTGACTCAAGAATGTCTTTGAATCCATATGCAAATATTCCTTACGATTGTTAAGAAGATAGGGAAACAAGACAAACAACAAGAGAGAATGAAGAAGAAGAAACTTGGCTTGAGGCGTGTATATACACTTTCTGTAAGGAATATTTGCCCCCACTAGATGTTGCAGAGTTATAGGCAAACTTCCTCCTAGGATACAACAGCCAACAATCTCTAATCCTCAGCAAATAGGATTGAGAAACAATGAACTTTCTGAAAACTAGAGTGTTCTTGAGCAAAAAGAAGAATATGGAATGCTTGATTGTATATGTTGCAAGATCATCTTCCTAATGGGTTATAATAGCCTATTTATAGGCTCTCAAACTCCAGGAAGTCGTTGAAGGAGGTTGCATGGCGATTGGACATGTCTTTTGGTGCAAAAGATGTGAATTTCCATGAAAAAACACGTCTGTCAGGACATCGATCGATCGATGTGATCGATCGATGTCCTCAGTTCAACATTGAACCCTGCACTCTGGACATCGATCGATCGATGTATGTGACATCGATCGATCGATGTCATCGATTGATGTCCTCAGTCAGACATCGATCTCTGCATCCAGGACACATCGATCTATGTCCGGCAGAATACTCAACTTCATTTCAAGCCACATAGATCTATCCATTTGATACATTGATCGATCCAAGTCATGAGTCAAGCTATTCTTGCTTATTCCAACACCATTTCACCTTCATCTTTGATCTCAAACATTCATTCTTCGTTCCATTGCCTTTACAAACTATTATAACACTTACTAGCTCCTGTCTCATTCCGTATCCTACACTCGCCTGCTTGAAAACGGATTGCTTTCCCTTCCTCTCACTGACTAGCTATACTACAGAAAGAATTCATGGACAGCTACTGTTAAGAAGCATGAACTCTTCATTCGTCTAAGTGTTTTCATATAAGTAAGATGTCTCCCGCTCGCACTTACGCTGATTGGATTGAACTGAGACTGGTACTAGTTGACTAAAAGGAGTACCTCTTAACTGAACAATCGTTGTAACGTGTATAATAGTGTACTACGGGACAATCGTTGTAACGTGTATAATAGTGTACTACGGGACTTTCTTATGGTTATGATATCAAGTATTCTCAAATCAAAGCTAAGCGCTCCTACTCCACTTGCTTCCTTCATCCTCCTACGTATGTTGATGTTAATTCACTCTTCTTTCTTATCTAGCTCACGATTGAATAAGATCAAGTCTCCACTTGATTCTTTCTCATCTAGCTCACTGATTTTCTTTTCTTATGTCGTTATCTCTCTCAAATCTATTTGGAAGGTGTAGGATGTCTTATTTGCGCAGGATTCGGAGAAGAGCCAGCAGCCTACCCTATAATTTGTGAAATAGACTGTTTTCACGGCTCGAATCTGTAACCTAAAAATTATAAAACATCAATCTTACCAATTGTTTCAATGTCCGATGTCATTGAAGCGTATGTAGGCTTCAAAAGAAAAGGGCCAAATGGGCCATCACAATCGCAAGTCACGAAAAGGGAAACAAAGTGAATAATAAACCTTTTCTCTTATGAAAGAAGAAAAGAAGATGATGAATTTTTCAAAGTCGGATGTCACGGACCCTAAATCTTACCTATACATAACGTAATAAAAATGTCCATAACACATAAAGTCATACACATTCGTACAATAAAGCACCCCAATATCATCTTCCTTTCACACGTAAAATATAATTTAATTAAGACTCCATCAATAGAGTTAGCTATAAATTTTTAATCCAAAAAAAAATGCATAAGTTGATGGTTCGCTCAAGCAAAAGTATAACCGCATAGTTCTAAAGCTGTCAACATCAATTGATCACGGGGTTACTGCTCCCTAACTATGTTACCAAGTAACAGAATTGTTTTTTTTTCTTTAATGTGTATCCAGGAGTCAGCTCCTTTGAGAATACTAACTCGGCTTTCTTGGACAATAGTATACTATCACACTATATTTCTATTATTTTGTCATCTATATAGGATGTAGGAGCACCGTAGAGTATACTTACAAAATTAGATACTTTTTACACATTAGGTTGACTTTGCACTTTTTTCCGGTCTTTGTCCTTTAATTACTTATGCATATCTACTGTTATGACTATTTTAATATCAGAAGCGTTCTATTTATGTTTAATAAAATCCCTTCAATAGTATATGTTCCTATTATTGTGCTATCTATGCAGGTACACCTAGAGTCGGGGTCTCACTGAAAAGGGGGTGGGATATACTCACCCCAACTTTCTTCACCCCTTTGTGACCACGTGACACGTGACACCAGGGGCGTTCACAAGGGGGGGCATGGGGGGCAGCCGCCCCCCCAACTCGGAGAAAAAATTTAGGTAGTAGGTAGATACAGTTGTATTTTTGATTATCTAAATTTAAGGTATCTGTTTTTTAATCCCAAAACTATCTCATGATATGTGATATATGTGTGTTACTAGGAACTAGGGGAAAAATTTTGATTAGTAGATATACACATTTGTATTTTTTTAACTAACTAAAAAATATATTGTATAAAAAACAAACTGGTTTTTGAAAAAAAAAAACCAATAAATATTACACATTTTACCTTCCTATTTCCATGATTAAAAAAAAATTCAATTTAATATTTTCCCCATTTTCCCGTCATTACCCCCAACCCAATTGACATTTGACATTTTCTTTTCGATCAATTCCTTTCCCCCAACCCTGCGGCGCTCTGCTCTTCGCTAAAAAAAACGTAGCCGGTCTCTGTCGACGGCTTGAGGCTTCTGCAATCTCCTCTCAAGACTTCAAGTTTAAACCGTCCTATTTCTGCAGCTATGCTCGATTCCTCCACCGGTTTGCAATTGATTCTTTATTTTTTGAATTCTTTATTTTTGGTCGATTCTTTTCTGTTTTCCACCGGTTTGGATTTGATGCTTTATTTTTGAATTCTTTTTTATGTTCGATTTGAGAAGATGGATATTTTTTGGTGACATCAATTCCTGAGAAGAGGAATTCTTGTATTTTTGAAGTATTCTCTCATATTACTAATCTTGGAGTTCTTGCAAAGAAGATGGTGGAGTTGAATTATCACAATTACTTTCCTTTAGTATATCGGCTCATCGAGTTAGCACTGATCTTACCTGTCGGAACAGCGAGTGTAGAAAGAAGTTTTTCTGCGATGAATATAATAAAGACTGATCTGCGCAACCGATTGGGAGACGACTTACTATCGGACTGTTTACTGTGTTACTTCAAGAAGGAAGTTTTTGGAACCATTTCAAATGAAAACATTATGCAACAATTTCAGAATTTGGAAACTGGAAGAAATTTGTTGCGGCCACCGATAATCCCTCCTGCTGCTCGTCCTTCATTTCGTAAATAAAAGGTATGTCGAGCGTCAAATTAATAACTTTTGTTGGATATTGCTGCTTGTTAATGTTGCTTATGAATAACTTTTGTTGGATATTGTTGATGTTTGCTTATTATTGTTGCATTTTGATTAGTAGATGTGTTGTTTTAGATTTTATGTTATAATATTTGCATATATCTATATTGTAAGGGAGTTTTTGCCGGATTTTCGATGGAATGTCTATTGAGTCCGAAAAGGTGGACGGTGATCCCATAGTGTGAATTTTGCCCCCCCCCCCAAAAAAAAAGTAGCCGCTACATCCGCCACTACCGGGTGTGGTGGTTATTGTTGATGGAAGCAGTAGTAAGAAATTTCATTATATATATATATATACACACACACTAGTTTTGTAGTGTTCTACGAGCACCATGTTTCAAGAACCTAATATAAATTCATTTGTCCAATAAAATAGTTCCATTTATCAGAATAATGATATTTCATGACTATTTTAAAATTCGTTGTATATGTAAAGATACTAAGTTATATGAGGTATTTCTTTTGCGAAGGAAACTTCATCAATAATTGCATTGAGATTGACACTTTTTTTAAATAAAATTTCAACAAATTCTTGATGGCCCATCTGAATACTCCACGGCCGCATAATGTAGAGGAAGCAGTTTTTTATTTGCTCGACTAGAAAAATAATCAGAGATTAAAATAGGAGCAATCATGATTAGATTGTAAATATAAAAATACCGATGTTACCTCACATTTTTATCCTTCATCTTTTATTCAATGGAAACGATGTCTTGAAACTCCACCTAACCTAGGAATTCAAGCCAATATTTAATAATCCAATCTTGGAGCAAAAACTGTTCTCTCGTCTTGAAGGCCCCACCGTCTCAGTTTCAAAGAGTATTGTGGAGTATGCAAATCAGGAGTCTTGCTTTGTGAAACCAGGAAAGCGTGCAATACAGAAGAACATTAGTGACAGTTAACCAAATCCATTGAGGCAGTACCCACTTCAAGAAATTCAACATAAGCGTATCCTTTAGGTTGCCCAAACTTGTCGGCTCGAATAGTTACTCTTAGAGCTGTAAACGAGCCGAACGAGCCGAGCATTGCATTGTTCAAGCTCGGTTCATTTAACTTAACGAACGAGTCGAGCTTGTTCGTTTATTTAAACGAACATATTTAATTATTCAAGCTTGGTTCGTTTAAGTCACGAACAACATTAACGAGCCGAACACCTTAAACGAACGGTGCCACTTACCGAGTTCGAACAGAAAAAATGTGTTCAAGCTCTGTTCATTTACAGCCCTAATTACTCTGTTCACAGTCCCACAGGACTGGGAATGCTGCTGGACTTCCTCAGGTGTACACCTGCATTGCATAGCAAATTTCGAATGCTTAATTGATTCTCCTTCTGGAAATCATCAGAAAACATTAACTACCAATAATATTACACCATGGACGCATACAAAAGTGAGAAGACTTGGGTCATTTCGAGCAGCAATAACAAGTAGTAGATTCATGAAATAAAAGATCAATTAATCAATCATATCCAGCATGTCCCAACAGCAGCAAAAGCTATCATTAGGGTCTGGAGAGGGTGATCGGCAGACAAACAATAGCTCTATCCAAAAGGATAGAGAGTTTGCTTCCAGTGAGACCCCCGGATTCATGAAATAAAAGATAATGACCAAAAGTTCATGTGAAGCATGTAGAAATTGTCCTCCTTTTACCACATGCAGGCACAGTAGATAAATTATGAACACACTCCAAAAATCAACTAAATAGTCAACAATGAAAGATATTCACTAATCTGAGAGTTCAATTAAGAAGAAATCAATTAAACAGATCCTGGAAACCTATAAATTACAGTTGCCAACTTAATATCTTTTTTTGAAAGGGAAAAAAAATTGGAGAGAGGAATCGAACTCCAGATCCGCGAATGGGATAAATAATACTCAACCGCTAGACCTAAAGATTTTTCGCAGTTGCAAACTTAATATCAAAGAACAACCAAACTTAATCAATCTATTTCATCTTCTGCACTGGTTTCAAGAGACAGCAACGTCTGTTATAATCAAAAGTTGATAACAGCAAATGCAATACACTTCCTACGTTAGCCAACTGCAGAAGCAAAACATTCAGGATCAAATAACCACGCCATTAACCTGTTGAATAACTTATGGTTACATAAAGTGAAAATGAAAAGTGAATCATGAAGCAGAATTTGCCAAAATTGCAAACTCCAAAAACAGACCCAGAATTCGCAATCAAATATTGAGCAGCAGGCAAAAATAAAACACAATGGGCACAGGTTTCCTTATCTAATGTCAGGTTAGGCTAGGATTTCATAAAACAATGCTTCTATCGACTGTTAGATTCTGGATTTGGCAAGAGAGAGAGAAGGTGGGGGGGGGGGGGGGGGGGGGGGGAATGTTTACGTAAGTATGACCATAGCTGAACAGGGATGCGGTTTCTAACAAATAAAAGCATCCACATCAGTTATACAATTTGTTTTCCTTTCTGGTGTTTAAATATGGAAGCAAACTCTCTATCATTTGGAATGAATGTATTATTTGATTGACTCTCACCTTCTCCAGACCCTAGCGATAGCTTTTACTGTTGTTAGGATATACTGGATATGTGTTGTCGTTGTTGTTGCTGTGATTAAATACATGACAACTTCCTAGGCTGCAAAACCGCACTTAAAGGATATAGTCTGATAAAACTGCTAATGGTTGTGATACAACAAAAGCAGTTTGCAACAAGGAGAAGGTAGCTCAAGAGCTAGCGGATGGACAGACACACCTTCATCAATTGAGGTTACAAGATCACTGGAGGGACGAAGGTGATGATTAGGAGCGTGATGAGCACCATTGAAGGAGGTTGGTGTTAAGAAGAAAGAAGAGAAGAGCAGATGGCAACGAATTGAGGAAGAAGAAGGATTACTAGCGGGAGTTTTTTAAACAGTTGTGAAATGACCATTTTACCCTTTGTTAAATAAAAGAGTGAAGAAGAAAAAGAAGGGCATTCTTGTAAATACAGCAGGCAGTTATTGATTTTACACGGTAGTTAGGATATTTAAGAAGCAGCGGTTAGCTTCAGTTTTTAGTTTTTCATTCTGGAGATTTGAGTGCCTTGTATTCAACACCTTTTTGAGTTTTTTTTCTCTCTCAATGAAGAAGCATTCTTCATGTTCTTCAATCCTCTTATTTTTCGTAATTGTTCAAGATTTGACAGAAAAATTAATTCTTGATTGATCTCGATCCGTCTCAGCCGCTTTGATTTTGAGATGAATCAGACGTTAATGAGCTGTCGCATTTCTTAACATGGTATCAGAGAGCTGCGTGTTCCAGTTCCTGTAAGTTTCTTTCTGATTTTGTTGTATTGTGGAAAATGGCGTCAAATCGAAGTACATCTAATAATTCTGCGGTTCTTGATAATCCGTTGTCCAATCCCCTCTATTTACATCCTAATGAGAGTCCTGCCACAGTACTTGTTCAACCTCCGTTAGATAGTCACAACTTTCATTCGTGGAGTAGAGCCTTTAAAATGGCTTTGACTGTCAAGAACAAGGTATGTTTCATCGATGGTACGATGGAGAAACCTTCTGTAGATGATGTTAAGTATCAAGCCTGGAACCAAATCAATAGTATGGTACAGTCTTGGATACAGAACTGTGTTACTCCTCCAATAGCGCAGAGTGTTATGTGGTTTGAAACTACGCGTGAAGTCTGGAATGATCTTGTCCTTAGATTTGGTAGTGGTGATCCGTTCCGTCTGTCTGAATTGTTGGAGGAATTTTATGCTGTGAGGCAGGAGGATAAATCTGTGAATGAGTACTTCACAAAATTGAGGATGATATGGGAGGAGATGCTGGCCATTAGACCAATTCCTAAGTGCTCCTGTGCAGGGTGTTCCTGCAATGTGAACAAAAAGATGAGTGAATTTGTGAATGAGGATTACGTGATCAAGTTTGTGAAGTGGTTGAGTAGTGACTATGATACTGTGAAGTCTCAGGTGTTTGTGATGTCCCCTTTGCCTAGTATAGGGAGTGTGTTTTCCATGGCACTGCAGTTCGAAAGGAAGGTGATGAGTGGTGGCAATCATAGGCAGTTCACTAATAATCCTTCCGTGTTAATGGTGGAGTCTGGAGGGTCAAGGAATATGTCTGGCAATACAAATTCTGCGTCTAAGCATCAGGGATCAGGATCAAAAAGGGGTGGAAGAGGCAGAGGATATCCAAATTCACAGAGACCAGTTTGCACACATTGCGGCATGTTGGGACATACTATTGACAAGTGTTACAGAAAGTACGGTTTTCCCCCGGGATTCAAGCCTAAACCTCAGATAAACATGGTTGAGGTGTCCCAAGAGGACTCTGGTCAGGAAAGAGCAGAAAGTGTGGGTGAAGTAGGGACTCAATCCCATGGTCACAAGCTGGGGCAGCATGTCTTGACTACTGATCAGTACCACAGACTCATTGGCCTGTTGAATGAGAAGGGCCATCACTCTGGAGTGAATGTTGGAGAGGGGACCAGCGGTGGCCTACAACCTGCTGTCATGTCAGCGCAAGCCTTGATGCAGTCTGATAAGAATGAGGGTGAGTGTCTATCTAGTAATTCAAGTGTATGGGTCTTAGACTCAGGGGCTACTCACCACATTACATGTTCTCTTTCTGTGTTTGATTCTTACTGTCCTACATCAAATGTCTCAGTTAAAATGCCCAACAATGTCTCAGCCGTAGCCACCCATGTTGGTAGAGTCACGTTAAACTCATTTCTCACTATCACAGATGTCCTATACGTGCCATCATTTTCCTTCAACCTTCTGTCCCTAAGTAAGCTTTTTACTTCTTCAAAAATCTATGCGATATTCATGGAATCTCATTGCTACCTGCAGGACCAATTCTCCCACAGGACGATTGGTTCAGCTAGTTTGTCCAATGGACTGTATCTCTTCCATGGGAGAATTCAACGGTTGCCATCAACAGCCATTATAAGATCTCCAGTCATACCTTCGAGCTCTACTCTTTGTCTGTCTGCCAATTCTGTAAATGATATGATGTGGCATTTTAGACTAGGTCATATCTCTACGCCTAGACTAAAACAAATAAAAGAGGTGGAACCATCTGTTCAGGTTCCCTCTAATAATGATCCTTGTAACGTTTGTTTGATGGCTAAGCAAAAACGTTTGCCTTTCTCAATTTCTCATTCTGTTTCTACTGATATCTTTGACTTGATTCACATTGACATATGGGGACCTTACAAGGAGCCCACCATGTATAATCAGAGATATTTTCTAAGTTGTGTTGATGACTATAGTAGGCACACTTGGGTGTATTTGTTGAAAACCAAAGATGAGGCCAAGAAAACCATCATAAGTTTCTGTCAATACGTTTGCACTCAGTTCAGCAAAAATGTCAAAGTCATAAGGTCAGATAATGCCCCTGAATTTAAACTCAATTCATTCTATTCTAAAAGGGGCATTATTCACCAAACTTCGTGCGTTTATACACCCCAACAAAACGGCCTGGTTGAACGAAAACAACAACACATCTTGTGTGTAGCAAGGGCCTTGAAATTCCAAGCACAGTTACCCGTTCTTATTGGGGATTCTGTGTCCAACATGCAACCTACCTCATTAACCTCACACCTACTCCATTACTTGATCATCATACTCCTCATGAATTGCTGTACAAACAGAAACCACCTTATATCCACTTGAGAGTATTTGGCTGCAAAGCGTATGCACACAATATTGGTCCTCATAGATCAAAATTTGATTCCAGAACTAGAGCCTGTGTTTTTCTTGGAATTCCATATGCCACTAAAGGTTACATACTTCAAGATTTACAAAACCAAGATATCTTCATCTCAAGAGATGTTGTCTTTCATGAAACTACGTTCCCCTTCTCTGATTCCCAAAGTCTCTCCTCTTCATCTTCCTCAAGTCCCTCTTTACTGCTTCAACCTCCATTGAATCAGGACCTCACATACATGCATCCAGTTGTTACTCCCCTCAATCATCCTGACAATGTCTCATCTGACCCTGGTCCTAACACACGTACCTCAGTGTCATCTCCAGTTTTGCCAACAGCGCCAAATTCTACATCTGTGTCAGAATCCTCCATGGTACAGCAAACCAGACATGGGCGGACCAGGCATCCCCCTTCATATTTACAAGACTATTACTGTAATTCTTTGGCCTTGGTGTCCTCATCCTGTCCCCAGTCAAGCTCTACCAGCTATTCCACTAAACATCCTCTAAATCAGTATCTTTCCCTTGACTCACTGTCCCCTGAGCATAAGGCTTATGCCTTGGGTATTGGCATAGACAGGGAACCATCTTCTTATCAGGAGGCATCAAGGTCTGCCTGCTGGCAGCAGGCAATGCAGGCAGAATTGGAGGCCTTGGCACGCAACAACACGTGGTCTGTTGTTCAGTTACCTCTTGGTAAAGTGCCCATAGGATGTCGGTGGGTTTACAAAGTTAAGCGTAAAGCGGATGGTTCCATAGAGAGATACAAGGCACGTTTAGTGGCTAAGGGCTACACCCAACAACTTGGAGTGGATTATATTGACACGTTTTCTTCCGTTGCCAAAATGACCACGGTGCGTTTGGTTTTGGCTTTAGATGCGGCAAAGGGTTGGTTCCTGCAACAACTAGACGTAAATAACGCTTTTCTTCACGGGACGATTAGTGAGGAGATATATATGGATTTGCCTCCTGGAGTTCAGTCTGGTTTACCCAACGCAGTTTGCAAACTCCATAGGTCTCTCTATGGTTTGAAGCAAGCTAGTCGGCAATGGAATGAACGGCTCACTCAAGTTCTTCTAAAACAGAACTTCACTCAATCATCCAATGATCACACGCTGTTTACAAAGACCACATCTAGTTCATTCCTTGCCGTCCTCGTTTATGTGGATGATATCATTTTGGCAAGCAATTCGCTTGATGCCATTCAGACACTTAAAGATTTTCTCCACTTTACCTTCCAGATTAAAGACATTGGTGACCTTAAGTACAACCTGGGCATTAAAGTAGCCCGGTCACAGAGGGGGCTCGTTGTATGCCAGAGAAAATATGCTTGTGAGTTGTTAGATCAAACGGGGTTCTTGGGAGCTAAGCCTGTGAGGAGTCCTATGGAGAAGAATCTAAAACTTCAGCACAATGATTCAGATTTAATAGAGGATGTATCGGCCTATAGGAGTCTGATTGGAAAGTTGTTGTATTTGACTATAACGAGACCAGACATCACGTATACAGTGCAGCAGTTGTCTCAATTCTTGGATTGTCCTACTGCCGTTCATCTAAAAACTGCCCACAGACTGCTGAGGTATATTAAAGGAACCATTGGGCAAGGTCTCTTGTTTCCTAGAGGAGGAGATCTACAACTGAAGGCATTCTCAGACGCGGATTGGGCTGGATGCGTTGAGACTCGTAGGTCAATCACAGGCTTCTGTGTGTTCCTTGGTGGGGCTCTTATATCATGGAGAGCTAAGAAGCAGGCAACTGTGAGCAGGTCGTCTTCTGAGGCGGAGTATAGGGCGTTGGCAGCAACCACGTGTGAGGTGCAGTGGTTGGTCTATTTGTTAAGTGATCTGGGAATTGTCCAGACGCAACCGGTTGAGCTATTTTGTGACTCAAAGAGTGCGATGTATATTGTAGAAAACCCTGTGTTTCACGAAAGGACTAAGCACATTGAGATAGATTGCCATCTTGTTAGGCAAAAATACCAAGAAGGAGTGATAAAGCCTATGCCCGTAAGGACTTATGGACAATTGGCTGACATCTTCACTAAGGCACTTGATGCAAAGAAACTGCGTCACCTGACTCATTCTTTGGGAGTCTACAACATCTTTACTCAGTCAGGTTTGCGGGAGGGTGATAAAACTGCTAATGGTTGTGATACAACAAAAGCAGTTTGCAACAAGGAGAAGGTAGCTCAAGAGCTAGCGGATGGACAGACACACCTTCATCAATTGAGGTTACAAGATCACTGGAGGGACGAAGGTGATGATTAGGAGCGTGATGAGCACCATTGAAGGAGGTTGGTGTTAAGAAGAAAGAAGAGAAGAGCAGATGGCAACAAATTGAGGAAGAAGAAGGATTACTAGCGGGAGTTTTTTAAACAGTTGTGAAATGACCATTTTACCCTTTGTTAAATAAAAGAGTGAAGAAGAAAAAGAAGGGCATTCTTGTAAATACAGCAGACAGTTATTGATTTTACACGGTAGTTAGGATATTTAAGAAGCAGCGGTTAGCTTCAGTTTTTAGTTTTTCATTCTGGAGATTTGAGTGCCTTGTATTCAACACCTTTTTGAGTTTTTTTTCTCTCTCAATGAAGAAGCATTCTTCATGTTCTTCAATCCTCTTATTTTTCGTAATTGTTCAAGATTTGACAGAACAATTAATTCTTGATTGATCTCGATCCGTCTCAGCCGCTTTGATTTTGAGATGAATCAGACGTTAATGAGCTGTCGCATTTCTTAACAAGTCAGTCAACTTTACACAAGACAACAACAAGATAGAACCACTGAATCCAATTTTGATCCTTGACATTTAGGTAACCCAAAGGCAGAAAAACAGTAGGAAAATGACATTAAAAAGGTTTAGAAGGCAATCTTATTATATTGCCACTCTCCATTGATGGTTCAACCTACAGTCCTTTTTTTTCCAAACTACTGTCTAAAACAAACAATCACTTGCAACACATTAGCTCAAATGACTTCCCGGTATTTTCACAACTGCAAGTAGCAGATAAAACATTCTAACCATTCATTGATAGAACGTGTGGAAATAAGTGATGTGCTCTAGCTTCACACAAGATTTTATTATTATTATTATTATTTTTTTTTTTTTTTTTTTTGTAATTAGCTTCACACAAGATTTGGACGAACTATATGATAAACTTGACAACCTACCCATGTTTTCTTCATATGCTGCCCTACCCAATAAGTGATGCCTGGTTTAAACACTTATTTCTTGTAAATGTCAATGCATGAAATAATTTAAATAAAGATGAACATATAAATGCCATCCAAATGCTGCGGCAGTTTGACTGCTAAAGAAAGTGAAGCTTACTGACCTTCCCAAAAGATGAGACTACTCAGCACCTACCTTCAGCTGAATCTCCAACTTGAGTCATAGGTACTACTTTTAGAGGAGCTAGCCAGCACAATGCCAGTAGCAATCCATTCTACTAAATACCAAGCGACTAAGAGCCTCTCATACAGAGTCAAAAAAGTAAGCCATACTCAGTGCAAGGCTACGAGCACTTCATTTCTATCCTGATTTCACCTTTAAAAAACCATCTTCTCCAACCTGTCCTCTTGTACAATGGAAGTGCTACAACAAACCTAGAAAGGGTTCAGAAGCAAGGTGACAAGGGAAGTATGGCTTCTTCACAAAAATCTGTTGTCGCTCAAGAAATTTTCATGGGAGCGATTAGTGTATGGCTTCTTCACAAAAATCTCTTGTACAATGGAAGTTGCTACGTCTATACTTCTGAATTTGAAAGATCTATAAAATTTATTGGGTATGGTTTTATGCTTTTTTTTTTGGTTTTATTTTCATCTTCTGAGGTTAGTGTATGTGGGCCTCTCAATATCAAGAGAGAGCCTGCAGATCTCATAGAAGGCCTCATTATCAAGCAGCACAGCTACATCAGTGTGTTCAAGGAGGGAATGGGTGGAGAGGACACTATTTTAGGGTTCAACAACAGAAGTTAAAACCTGTGGAGAAGGACATATGTTCACTTAGGAAGTCATTAATCTGGAGAGATAGGGAGAAATGCTCCATGTAAGTGCCGACCAGTTGTGTTCTGCAGAAGATGGTGGATATATGTGGAGAAGTATATCATAGAAGGGTGCATCAGTTATGCAGACTAGCAGCTAACTAAAGAAGAGAGCAGCAATTGGGACTAGGGCTTGGGGCCTGAATTTCGCCAGAAATGACCTTTAAGTCAATTTTGTACTGATTTTGTTATCTCATTTCTCGCAGCATCACACTGTCAATCAGACTAACAGCATTGTAGCTCAAATATATTTTCATTAACTTACTGCGTGGATTCAGTTATCTATCTTTACTGATCTCACTGGAACCGCAACTCAAGAAAAGAAATGTCTATCAAACAACTTATATCACCTAATCTTTTTAAGTGCGTCAACTGTTAAAAATGCAAATGCAAGTACATATACACGTGATGTGTATTTTAATATCGAAAGTCCTTTCTTTGTATTTCTTGAATTTCCTCACTAACACACTAGCACAACATATCTCTATTATCATGTCATTTATGCAGGTACATATAGAGCTGGAGGTCTCACTGGAAGCAGACTCTCTATTCCTTGGGATAGAGGTATTGTCTGCCTGCCACTTACCCTCCTCAGACCATAACGATAGCTTTTGCTGTCGTTGGGATATACTGGGTCCCATGATGATGATGAAGAACTGTTAAAATGCAAATGATAGTTGGAAAACAAATAGAGAATATAATGCAGTCCCGACACCCATGAAACAAGTACCAGAGATGACAACATTCGTGAAAAGATAACCAAGAGGTATAATGAAGCAGTCCACTGCAGTTGGTAAATATTCCATCATGTAGAACAATAATCTTTCAAGACCTGCCTTGCAAGATCAAATGCCCCACTCTTCTTGTAGATCAAGTGCAAATTATACGCAGCTTCCCTGCGAAGATCACAATAACCTGGCTTTATACTGCCTACAGGATCTGAATTCTCATTAGGAAGCTTTGGTATAGGATAATCTTTCTGGTGCATTGCCAGGACCTTTTCATAAGACAAAGCAGCTAGGGAAACAAGACCAACATGATGATATGCCCGAGCAATGTTATAAACTGCCTCCTGATTATTGTTACAGAGTCGCAGATTGTTCAGAAAAAAAGCTAGTCCCTGGACCACACACTGATGTTTATGCTGAAGCCTGAACCCCAAAGCTAAATTTATTAAGGCAGTTCCAACACACATTTTAATCAAGGGGCTTTCTGGCATCAGCTTGTAAGCTTCCAAGTATCCCCTTGCAGCTGCTTGATGCTGGCTGAGCATTGTAAACTGATGACCTGAAATGAGAATGGGTGGCACTGCATCCTTGTGCCTGGCTCTGATGGTATGCAAAAACTTGTTATTTCTTGAATGTAGATTGTCACGCTTTGAAATTAATTTGTAACAGCAGTTCCATGCAGCAAAGCTATATGGATGCTGGTTAACAAAATAGCGTGCATATTCCCATACATGAGCAGGATCAGAAATGTTTTATGCTATTTGTGCTCCAAGAGAACGGAGCTCTGCTTTCTTGTCAACCGACAACCCATTGGATCCTATCTTGAGGCTCAGATTGATAAGTTCCAGAGCTTCCCAGTACCTTTGTTGAAGTAATAACACCTGCTCTGATACCAATTGAAGTAATAACGGATTCAAAACACAACACATGTGCGCATACAAAACATAACTCGCTTTGTATTATTCGGAAAATTACTCAAAACCGAACTACGTTTCTTGGCACCTTTGTCAATGACCCTACCCGACATTGACTCACCAATCACCCTACACCGGGATTGGTATTTGGCACTCTTGGCGCATCATCTACTATGGCCGGCCCTCCTATATATAGGCATATTAGTCTAAATAAAACCAAAACCTACTAGGACTAGATAAACATTATTAAAACAAATCCTAACTAGAATAGATAAAAGCAACTAAGGAATCTTAAGACAATAATTCTATCTTTAGTTCCTACTATTTAGGAATCCTAATCCAATGAAGAAATTATCCAACAATGGCAACGATAACAGTCCTTTGCATAAATCTAGGATGAGATCATGACGCTCATCATCTTTTACAAGATTACTTAGAGGAGGCTTTTGCAGTAGTAGCTGGTGAGACTCGTCCTCTGAATCATCATCACTCAGCCATTTAGCTCCGGCAGCCAAAGCTGCAGCTTTTTTGGCCTCTTTCTTTTTAAGCAGCTTCTTTGCCCGTGAAGCCCTGGATAAATCTCATGCAGAAGCAACAGGTCTAAATCCCTGAAAGAGGCTATCATTCCTATCCTTGCCGAGTACTTTAATCCTCTCAGAAAGAACTCTCTCAAAAAGTTGGCAAGCATGCGCACCTTTGAGGCCTATGAGGCCTATGTAGATATGTTTGCAACGACTATAATTGATACATTATCATAGATATAATTGATGCATTATCACAGATTTTCACTTTGAATCATTCTACCGTCAGATCTTCTTTTGCTTAGTTTGAAAACAATTTACAAGGGATTTGATGTAATAAAGCAAAATGACTCACTAAATTAGCTGCGCTTCTTATATTGTGAAGTATCAGTTGGTCAACACGCAATTTTCGTTATGGGTCATCGGGAAACAACGTGCACGTGTTTCTAACACATGGGTATAGTCGCGTACATCCGACCTCCCCATAGCCCGCCATAGACGGGTCAATGAGGTAATGTTATTATTGTTGTTGTTGTTCAGATACATAGACTTTTTCTTCTATTATGTGACACCTTAAGTTGCTTTTAGTTTGTTACAAGAAGTGTCACGACAATAACGGTGAAAATTGATTAATTATCATTTTTCCTCTATCCCATCAATTGTGAGAAATGTTGAGTCCATATCTATTATGTGGCAAAAACCGAAGTGAAAATGTATGTTGTACTCACACAGGCGATCTACCGCGCGAGACATCGATCTCTATGTAGATCAATCGACGTGACATAGATCTATAAAACATATACATTGATCGATCTATGTAATTTTTATCCAATACAGAGAGCACAATGTCCAATATAGATCGCTACGTCGATCAATCGATGTAACGTAGATCTCTGACATAGATCTCAAAGCAAAGATCGACGTGATATAAATATCTAAACAATCATACGTTGATCTATCGATGTCACGCAGAATTCAAATTTTTATAGTCGTTACAAACCCATATTTAAAGACAAGGGGAACTAGTATATCAGAAAACGATATTCATTATCAAATACTCATATATCAATACGAAATCCATACCCCTAATTTTAACAACCAAACAACGTGTATGGGTTTGGAGACCCTCCAAACCAATACCCTTAATGAAGAAACCCCGACCAAACACCCCTAGAAGATATCATGAAAGAAACATTTGGCACGGTGCACGAGCTACATACATAGTATATGGTCACAAACTATAAACTAACATAGGACAATAATCTGTATCTATTCTTCAGCAACATGTGCTATAATGTTTCCATCAGGTTTCGATCTAATTACACTTCTCACATAAGCTCTGATTTCAGGTATAACATTTTCACTGGCTTTAACTGCTAAAAGGAACATCAACCGATAAACAAACACCATCCCTATCAAAATGGCCAAATCTACCCACTTGGAATACCCCATTTCCACCTGCCATTCTTCTTTCAAGATAGTCTCCCCACTAATCCTTTGAGGCATTCCCCCTTGAAAATTTGGAAAGTGTCTGCCTCCAAACTCGTTCTTGTACAAACCTTGGTATGCATACTTGTGGAAAGCAATATAGTAAAGTGGGTACTTCCAAAACGGGTCGGGTAATTCATTTGGTAAACGAAAAAACCCACCTCCCAAAATCATCAATCCTTGGATCCCAGATCCAGCTATGATTCCCATTAGGTAATTAGGCACCAAGCTTGCCACAAGCATCATCAGACTCTCCACCAAAATCATGCAAACAAAAAGTACCAAAGAGAAGTACATGTAGTTTTGGATGACTTCTTTAGTTCCTCCAAGACCTTCTTGAAAATTTGTGAGAAAATATGCAATGGCTCCTGGAATAAAAGCAACTAAAACCAAGTATGGCAGAGAAGAGACTGTGTTGCTGACAACAAATGCACTCAACCCATAGTGTCCATTCAATCTTTCCCGTTGAAAGATCTGTAAAAAGTTACAACATGTTTAGCTTGGAGCAAAAAGTGAAATCCGTGATCCCGGAGGCCTCCAGCGTCTCAGCCCCAAGGAGCATGTGTGGAGGATGCAAATCAGGAGCTCAGCGAGATTGGGTGAGATCTTACGCAGT
This sequence comes from Eustoma russellianum, assembly GCA_036186865.1. NCBI lineage: Eukaryota > Viridiplantae > Streptophyta > Magnoliopsida > Gentianales > Gentianaceae > Eustoma > Eustoma russellianum. Next base: position 1,161,967 of record AP025074.1, on the reverse strand, counting down.
GACCCACATAAGGTGTCCCCCTGCAAACCAGACCTTCGGTCTAGCAGCAGAGGAACACCGACACTGTGCATGTCTCTGGAATCGAACTCTTGACCTCTTGGAGTAAATCTCAACCCGAGTAATAATTGGACTATGTCCTGGGGGCTTACAACATGTTTAGCTCATAAATGGATGATTTCTGTCCAAAAATATTGTTACACTTGACTTTTTAACTATTTGTAATATGTTGAAAAATCAAATATAACAATATTTTTGAGACGAGTAGAGTACGTAAGATCTATGCAATAACATAATGTAAGAAATATTGCTTATAGTAATTGATTCTATAAAAATTGGCAAGCATGCTGACCTTCATCTCCTCCACGAATGAAGGGAAACCGCCAATAGCCATCATGGTTAAGAACGTAGACACAAACATAAGCATTGAGCCTCGAGCCTGAAATAAATACAAACTTCATGAAATTGATTGGAAGTATATCCGAATTCAAATTTCTTTATACTTGCGTGCAAGCTTCTATTTTATCCTTTCTGCTTATGTTCTGGAGGTGAAGCTTTTTCGTCTTTTCATCTTCTCGTGTATATATGCCTAGCAACTTTCTAATATCTCGCCCCATATCGCAAAGAAAGGAAAGAAACACGTTACATATAAGTATGGATCTATGATATATGTGGACAAAACATATCAACTTGAGTTGATCATTTACGATACCATCATATCTCGAGTTATGAACTTATTTCATCGTTATCCAAAACCTTTTCTATTAGACAGTAACAGATGTTTCTGAAGACCAAACTTATAGTAATACCACCATATCTCGAGTTATGGACTTAAAAACAATTCACCGTTATCTAAAACCCTTCTCTATTATACAGTAACAAATGGAACACGCACGGTTATAATTACCAAAGACCAAACTCATAGTAATACCACCATAAGACCAAACTCATAGCAATACTACCATATCTAGAGTTATGGACTTAAAAAAAATTCACCGTTATCCAAAACCCTTCTCTATTAGATAGCAACAAATGGAACACGCACGGTTATAATTACCAAAGACCAAATTTATAGTAATACCACTATATCTCAGAGTTATGGACTTAAAAAAAAATTCACCGTTATTCAAAGCCTTTCTCTATTAGGCAATAGCAAACTGAACACACACATTTATAATTACCAAATCTCTATTAGACAATAGCAAATGGAACACACACTGTTATAATTACCAAATCTGCTTGTCCAAAGTTTAAGACTAAGACCAAATCTGTTTGTCCAAGGTTTAAGACTAAGCCAACCAGACCTAACCAATTAACAGTTGTCCAAAAGCCCTTCCTTCTTAGATAATAACAATGGAACACAAACTGTTATAATTACCAAATTTTCCTCTAAGACAATAGCAAATGGAACACAAACTGTTATAATTACCAAATATGCCTTTCCAAAGCTTAAGACAAAATCAATGAGACCTAACCTTAACAATTAAGATTGATGCTCCCGAAAACGAAGAGGTCTCTTGTACAATCACCTTAACAATTAAAGTTGGCATTCCTGAAAACGAGAAGGTCTCTTGTACAATCTCTATAAGATTCAACGATTCATCACTTTATAGTAGTAGATCTCCTTCTTCTCCCAAATGTGTGTGTGCGCGCGTGTAAGTCTATATATATATATATATATATATATATATATATATATATATATATATATATATATATATATATATATTGTGAACTAGAAGATATGAACAAAGTATAAATTACGCTCCAAATTCAAGAAGTTAAATATCTAATGGCACTCAAAGAATACTATCTTAAGTTATGTGTCCAAAACATTTAAGTCTTACCCGGATGGAATTATAGCTTAGGCCAACATCATAAAAGATGGTGCCTAGGCCAAAACCAATGACAATATACACGAACAGACGCATCCAGTAGTATCCAGGATCCCTGAACATGTTTATAAATGATCTTCTAGTGAGGATATTGCATTGAGCTTGGAAGTTTGCACGATCTTTCTTCTTCTCAATAACTTCACCTTCCTACAACCAAAAAAGGTATTCATAATTTTGGATAACAACAACAACGTAGTCTTATCGTCTTATAGTCTTCCGCCTATGGCAAGATATGGAGTCAGATGTACGCAACCATACCTATGTGTTAGAAACACATAGAGGTTGTTTTCCGATGACTCATCATGAAAATTGCGTCAAGATGTGTCGATAAACTGCTACTCCACAATATAAGAAACGCAGTCAATTTAGTGAATCATTTTGCTTTATTCTAACAACAATGTTCAGAACAAATTCATTTTCTCTTTTTTCTTCTGGAAGAACAAATTCGTTTAGTCCTACGTTGATGAGTAATTACTAGGACTTACTCATCATAGACCACTATAAAATTTTTCATGTATATATATGTATAATCGGTTAAGAACCAACTGCCAAGAACAGCTGAAATTTAATATCGAAAGCTTTTTATTAGTATTTACTAAATTCTTTCACTAACACACTAGCGGGTACATATAGAGCCGTGTGTCTCACTGAAAGCAAACTCTCTATCTTTTGGGATGGATCTATTGTTTATCTGTCTCTCACCCTCTTCAGGCCCTAACGATAGCTTTTGCTGTCGTTGGGATATACTGGCTATGTGTTGTTGTATCATAAACTAGAACGGGAGATGGAAAATGTTAGAAAGTTACCCTAGTTAGATTGTGCAGTAAATGTAATTACACTAAGTTAGGGATTGCAAGCATAAATGTATATAAATGTGATTGAGAGTGATATTAGGGATTGAGAGGGATGTTAGGAAGATTTGATTTATTTCCTTGTAAATACAAAGCTGTAGGTGTATAAATTGGCTGTAAACCATACAATGGAATATACGGAAAAAACAGTTTCTTCTCATTAGTATCTTGAATGTTGCTTGTTAACATGGTATCAGAGCGACACTCGATCCACTAAGTGTTTTTTTTTCGATTGATCGTTGGCTCAGAAACTTCATCATCACTGCCATTTTTACCTTTCTCGTACCAAAAACCACAGTCTTTTTGGCTCAGTAAAACAACATCATCGCCTACTTACCTATTCCGTACCCTTGAGCCAAACGTGCCCGTAGTATTCTGCTCATACCAGCAAAATCTGCAAAACAATCCACCATAATGTCAACAAGTACCGAACCCATTCCAGAGAAAACAAAGCCTACAGTTACCTTGCCTGAAGGCTTTGATCTCAGTGAGCAATTTGCTCTTTTCCTGCAAAGTAAGATGAACCCAAGTCCACCAATACCCAAGATGGACAATTTGGTAATCAAAGTGAAATTGAATAGTAACAATTATCCTCTGTGGTGCAACCTGATGAAACGTGCACTGTTGGGGCGTGGAATGAGTTCCCACATAACAGGGGCTTCTCCAATCCCAGCCCCAACAGATCCTGGTTACCCTAAGTGGGAACAAGAAGATCAGCTTGTGTTTACCTGGCTGATCGATAATATAGAAGATAACCTAGTGAGCAATGCGTCGAGATACCCCACGGCAAAAGGATTATGGGATGGCCTGGCCATCACATATGGATCCGGCAGTGACAATATTCAAGTATTTGATCTTCACCGTCAGGCAAACTCTATCCGACAAGGGGAGCAGACCCTTGACGAATGTTGGCGAAAGTTACAGGACTTATGGATGCTTATTGATATTAAGGAGCCCAACCCGATGGAATGTGAAAAGGACATCAGCATATTTAATCGCAGAATGCAAGAGCATAGATTGTATCAGTTACTCACCGCGGTGAGTGACAAATACTCATCCATCAAAAGAGATCTATTAAAACGGGATCCCTTACCATCCGCCGAAGTAGCATACAACGAAATAAGAAGATCTGAAGTTAGGGATGGTATTTTGGAACATTCTCCCTCAGTTGATACATCATTGGGAGTTGGCTATGGACTGGTCACCAAGGGACCAGCCCACCGTGGAAAGGGACCAGGGGATATCATCAAACCCCATCAAAACCGAAAAACAGAGGGGCGCAGGGGACCATCCTCTCAGTCAGGAAATCCATCATCCCGAGAGGAGAAGAATAATCTGGTGTGTAGTCATTGCGGGCAACGACGGCACACGGTGGAACAGTGCTTCAAACTCCATGGGTTTCCAGAATGGTGGGAAACCCACAAAGCTGCCATGAAACAGCAAGATAAAGGGAGAGCTTCAATTGCCATAACCACTGGTGAACCAGAGAAGGACAGGAACCAGGGCTACGGTGAAGGAGAAGAGGCTGCAATTTTACAGTCGAAGAATCCAGAAACCAGCCGCAGCCAAGGAGGTAGAAAGGGGGCGGGTGCTAACCCTAGCCCCCTTTCCTCTTTTTATACCCCTTATTTTACCCCCATACCCCTGTTTTTTCATAATATTGCTAACAGGTCCTTCTCAGTTTCAGAAAGTTCAGACAAGCCCCTCAATAAAACCCTACTGACAATTGCGCCCTCCACAAAAATAGTTGACCCACTATCACCCCTAAAGTCTCCAGAAAACTTAAATTCGCCCCCCACAGTCCAGAAAATTACTAACCCAGTCCCTGATGATTTACCCATCTCACATCTGAGATCACCAAATCCTCCAAATACCACTATTATGCCCTTCGCCTATATAGCTAGCCAAAATACATCTCCGTCACCACAATGGATCTTTGATTGTGGTGCCACCGACACTATGACTTACGATCCTACTGATTTTGTGTCACTTACTAAACCACCAAAACCATCCATTGAAACGGCTAATGGCCAACTTGTGCCCGTCTCCGGCGGCGGAACTATCCCTATTACCCCCCAGATAAACTTATCAAATTGTTTATTCGTTCCAGCTCTTTCAAACAAACTCTTATCAATTAGTCAACTTACCAAAACTCTCGATTGCGTTGTACTAATGTATCCTTCGTTCTGTTTGGTGCAGGACATTCATACGAAGGCAATTATTGGACGTGGTACTGAAAGAAATGGCTTATATTATGTTGATACGGTGGCGCGCCAGGGTCAGTCCAATCTTGCCACCGGATCGGTCTCCCGTCAGTTATGGCTATGGCATCGGCGGTTAGGACACACCTCTTTTTCCTACCTACAAAAGTTATTTCCCGCTTTATTTACCAATAATGTATCCCCATCTTTAATCCCCTGTGATACTTGCCTTCGGGCTAAACAAACTCGGGCAACATATTGCTCAACTCATACGCGTGTCAGTACTATGTTTGATCTTGTTCATTCTGATGTTTGGGGACCGTCTCCGGTCAATACACCTCTTGGTTTCCAGTATTTTGTTATTTTTGTTGATGATTATTCACGAATGACTTGGATATATCTTCTTAAACACAAATCTGATGTCACTTCTCGCTTTATTGAGTTCTATAAAATGATTCAACATCAATATCATACTTCGATAAAGATACTTCGATCTGATAATGGGGGAGAATACATCGATGGGGGGTTACAGCAATTTTTCCGAGACACTGGAATTGTCCATCAAACCACGTGTCCTGGCACACCAGAACAAAACGGTGTGGCCGAAAGAAAAAATCGTAGTTTACTTGAAATGACTCGTGCTATGATGATTGAGTCAAATGTTCCTCCGAGTTTTTGGCCCGAGGCAGTTGTCACAGCCGCCTACATTGTAAATCGCCTTCCATCCTCTACCCTACACCATCAAACTCCCATCCAAACCCTCTCCCTACAAACTACCCTACCCTCACTTGAAACTTTACCCCCTAAAGTGTTTGGTTGTACTGTGTATACCCATATCCCTCGGACTCAACGTACCAAATTCGAACCTTGTGCTGAAAAATGTGTCTTTGTCGGTTACGCCTCCACACAAAAAGGCTATCGTTGTTACAACCCTCACACCCGAAAAATTATTATTACTATGAACTGTGTCTTCGTGGAAACCGAATACTATTACCGGACCCATACTTGGGAACAGGGGGAGATCCTAACCAATGATTCCCTAGCATGGCTTCCGGGATTGACTGGACCAACAGGGCAAGTAGGTGGCGCCGACAGCGCTACTGAGTCAGCAGACGTACAAGTCATTTCCGAGGTACCAGTCGATAATGAGCCCTCTATGGATGCTCTTCAACAAACAGTCGGTAACACTAGTACAACTGATTTACTTACCATTGAGCCTACAATTCATGATTACCCTTTGTCTGAATCTATTACTGACACTGTGGAAGACGCCTCTAACAATATTATGCAGGAACAGGTTCGGGTATTGCCATCCAGGACAAATCGAGGGGTACCACCAAACAGGTATTCACCCACCAAGGTGGCAATAGGCTCCAAGTATCCACTGTGCTCAACAAAAGGGAATATCTCTGAAGGAGCAAAAGTGTTATTTGCCTCTTTGTGTTCAGAAGTAATACCTCGAACAGCTGAAGAAGCATCCCATCGACCAGAGTGGAAAACTGCCATGGACACTGAAATGGATGCACTGCGGAAGAACAAAACATGGGAAAAATGTACTCTTCCTCCAGGTAAAAAGTCAGTAGGTTGCAGGTGGGTGTTTACTATAAAATACAAGGCGGATGGAAGCATTGAAAGACGAAAAGCTAGACTTGTTGCCAAAGGATACACACAGACCTACAGAATCGACTACTCTGAGACTTTCTCTCCAGTAGCCAGGATTGATACAATCAGGGTGTTACTCTCGATAGCAGCAACTAAAGACTGGCCATTACATCAGTTTGATGTTAAAAACGCGTTCTTACACGGAGACTTAGTAGAGGAAGTCTATATGGATCCTCCCCCAGGTTTCTCAGCGGAGTTTCGTACCGGAGAAGTATGCAGACTACAAAAAGCATTGTATGGACTCAAGCAATCTCCTCGTGCGTGGTTTGGACGATTCACTACTGTAATGAAACAAGATGGATATCAACAAAGCAATGCTGATCATACCTTGTTCATCAAGCGAAATGGAGAACTGGTAACGTGCTTAATTATTTATGTTGATGACATGATTATCACAGGCAATGACAAAAAGGAGATTGCTAGACTCCGAGGATATCTGTTCACTAGGTTTGAAATGAAGGACTTGGGAGGATTAAAGTATTTTCTGGGAATTGAAGTGTTACGATCATCATCTGGCATCTATATCTCTCAGAAGAAGTACATCTTGGATTTGTTGACTGAAGTCGGAATGTTAGATTGCAAGCCAGCGGCTACACCAATGATTATGAACCACAGGTTGGCGATTGAAAAAGGAGCACCCAGCACAAATAAAGACAGGTATCAAAGGTTAGTAGGAAAGTTAATCTATTTGTCTCATACCAGGCCTGACATAGCATATCCAGTGAGTGTAGTCAGTCAATTCATGCATAATCCTCAGAAACATCACTTTGATGCCGTGATAAGAATCCTCCGATATTTGAAAGGGACTCCGGGACGTGGGCTAATATTTCGGAATAATGGACATCTGGATGTAGAAGCATACACTGATGCTGACTGGGCTGGTAGTCAGAGTGATCGACGGTCTACCTCAGGCTATTTCACTTTGGTTGGTGGAAACCTAGTTACCTGGAAAAGCAAGAAGCAAAAGGTTGTCTCGTTGTCAAGTGCGGAAGCGGAATTTCGAGGGATAGTAAAGGGCATAACGGAGTTATTATGGATACACAAGTTAATGATTGAGCTAGGGTTCCCAGTACGGTGTCCAATGAAGTTGAAATGTGATAACAAAGCCTCGATCAGTATATCCACGAACCCGGTTCAACATGATCGAACCAAACATGTGGAGGTTGATCGTCATTTCATCAAAGAGAAACTTGAAGGGGGATTGGTAGAGCTACCTTTTGTGCGCTCGGAGGATCAATTAGCGGATGTTCTGACCAAAGCAGTGAATGCTCAAGTATTCGAAAGTACGTTGGTCAAGTTGAATATTGGTGACCCCACTATTCAACTTGAGGGGGAGTGTTAGAAAGTTACCCTAGTTAGATTGTGCAGTAAATGTAATTACACTAAGTTAGGGATTGCAAGCATAAATGTATATAAATGTGATTGAGAGTGATATTAGGGATTGAGAGGGATGTTAGGAAGATTTGATTTATTTCCTTGTAAATACAAAGCTGTAGGTGTATAAATTGGTTGTAAACCATACAATGGAATATACGGAAAAAACAGTTTCTTCTCATTAGTATCTTGAATGTTGCTTGTTAACAGAAAATACGTACATAATTACACTTTTCAGCAACCAGCCTCCGGGCATAATGGAAATAGTTAGATTTGACATACGAATCTGTAAGTATCGTAATCACTTCCTCCGTGAGATTTCTTTTACCGTTGTGTTCTTCAATATCCTACAAATAGTGTCCCCAAACATTTCATCATAAATATTTTTTACCACGAAAATGTGGTAATCATGCAGTAAAGTTTAATGGTAAAAGAAAATTTTTACCTCATCAAAGTCCTTGTTTATGACTTTGAGGAAATGGTCAGATGGATTTTGCATGCTCGGGCAAGGAAAGCCACTCGCTGCAAAAAACTACACATTGGGCAAGAAAAAGAAAAAGTCAAAAATCAGATAATCGAACCATTTTTATCAACCTGAGCAAAAGGTTTAAAATTTTATGGGGTTTGACTGGAAAGGATGTCAGGTTAGTAGTATTTAAATAAATAAACAACAACTCAAACGTCCAACTTTTTTCCCCTTCTTATAGATAAGATTTGAAACAACAACAACAACATTACCTTATTGTTTTAGAAGCTGTCACCTATGACGAGGTATGGAAAGGTCAGACGTACGCAACCATACTCATGTGTTAGAAACACACAATGCTTGTTTTCTGATGACCCATGATGATGCGTCAAGATATGTTGATCAACAGCTACTTCACAATATAAGAAGCGCATCCAATTTAGTGAGTCATTTTGCTTTATTCCATTATATTTCAAAATCAAGGAAAATTTTGTCATTGATTCCATTGAAAATGGAAAATGTATAAGATTTAAAATAATAAAGTAGCAGTTGATCGACACAGCTTGACGTAATTTTTATTATGGATAATCGAGAAACAAACTCTATATGTTTCTAACACATATATATAGTTGTGTACATCCGACCCTCCATACCCTGTCATAGACAGAAGGCTCTAAGGTAATAGAGTAATGTTGTTTCCTTGTATAGATAAGATTTGAAACAGGAAAATAGGAGCACTGCAAATTTTGTAAATGGTTTTGGAAAATGAATGAGGACAAATGAAATCAATATATAAGTAAACTAGGTAACTCTTTTCTCTTCATTTGTCTACTTTGGCTAACCGGACTAAAGTAATTTTTCAACAAACTCCACATAAATATAAAGGGTTTTTTTTCGGTTGAGATTAAATAGTTTTCTAAATTTTTGTATGGTTTAATCATTTAAAAGCAAACTCAACTATTCATCTAATTGAATATATATATATATATATATATATATATATATATGTGTGTGTGTGTGTGTGTGTGTGTGTGTACATATATATACATATATGTGTGTGTGTGTATACACATATATACACATATGTATATATGTGTGTATATATATATGTATATATATATATATATATATATATATATATATATATATATATATATATATATAGGAGATGGGGTTTGGTGCGAAAAACCTTTAGATCTAGCGATTGAGTAGCATTTATCTCAACCCCAGGTCTCGAGTTCGATTCCCTTCCTCAATTTTTTTTTTTTAAAAAAAGAAGGAGATGGGGTTTGGAAATCATTATATAAGTAAACTGAATCATAAATCTCACCTCGATGGCTGCAGCGGCAGGGCCAAAATACACAGTTCTTCCAGAGGACAAAAGACACACATTATCAAATAACCCAAAAACTTCGGCGCTGGGCTGATGAATGGAAGCCACGATTGTCTTCCCCACTCGCTGCTTAGCGATTCGGCTCATTACATAGAAAGAAGCCGCGCTGTCTAAGCCACTGGTCGGCTCGTCAAGGAACAGAAGTTGTGGACGTGTCAGAATCTCAATGCAAATGCTCACTCTCCTCTTTTGGCCGCCGCTGAGCCCCTTGGCTCCCCAGCCGCCGCCGATTCTGGTGTCCATCGCGTCTTGCAAACCCATCTCCTTAATGACAGTTTCGGCTCTCTGTTTTTTCTCCAGCTTTGACATGGATCTTGGCAGCTGGAGCTGAGCCGAATAGTAGACTGCTTCTCGTACTGTTAGTGTCGTGATTAATGCATCGTCTTGAGTTACGTAGGCCTGACAATTCATCATTTTAGACTTGGAGAAATCCCTCACCCGGGGACTACAACGTCCCGGTACTAAAGAGCATGTGAAAATGCAAATCAGGAGTCTAGCAGTCTCTTAAATTGTGTGAGATCTTGCGTAGCGACTCACACAAGGTGTTCCCCGCAAATCAGGCAAAGAGCAGATGAACACTCACACTATGCATGTCTGTAGAATCGAACTCTTGACCTCTTGGAATGAATCTCAACTAGACTATATCATGAGGCATTCATCATTTTAGACTAGTCCTTCTATTGATTGTTTTTTTCTAACTAATAAGATATACAATGTCATTTTAGTTGTCAAAGCAATGATACACATCGATCTTGATTTGGAAAATTTTATTTTTGGGTCAATCAAGTTACAGATTATGGAATGCTAATGTAATTCATATTCTTTCTAAAATCTTGTCTGAACGTTCATGGTGCATTAGACTTCTACGTTTCCGCTGGTTCTGGAGATAGGACGGCGATGTAATATACATAGCTTTACCTTACACTTTGTGTAAGAGGCTGTTTCTGCGACTCGAACCGTAACCTCAAGGTCGGAAAGCAACATTTTTATTTACCAAGAAAATTAATTCTGGTATCAACTAAGGATATTTCAGTTTATTAAAGTAAATAGTTAGAATTCGAAAAACATGGTAATTAACATTGAAGTATTTATCTGTTGTGGGAATCTAAAATCTTTGTTTAAGGTCTTGGACCCCTTTTCAAATTTGAATCTTACTTGTACCATTTATAAGAAGAAAGTTGAAGTACAGCAACCTTAAATATAAGTTTTTGACTGTAATGGATCTTAGACCAAAATTTTCTGAAATTATTTCATTATTATTATATTATGTAATTTTAGGACGGATATTGGAACAGCTGGTAAGGTTGCTGTTTTGTGACCTTGAGGTCACGAGTTCGAGTCACAGAAATACCTTCTTGTACAAAGTGTAGGCTAAAACTGCGTACATCAGATCGCGAAGTGATCCGGTCCTTTTCTAGATACTGCATAAATATAGAAGCCTAATACACTAGAAACGCTTATAATGTAATTTGATTGGTGGATAACTTAAAAGAGAGAAACTTTTTCAAAAGGAATTTAAGTGGAGGGTTGCCTTCATCGCTACCTTATTTATTAGCCTACAGTAGTCTTACCTTATAAAATGGAAATCTAGTCATGTGTTTCAAGAAAAGTATGCTATCAAGTAACCAGCTTGTACACGGCAACATTACTCATCTTCCACCTACAGTAGCGATCTCGAATGACATCACACACCGGACTAGACATATAGCATATGTAGCCGATACTCGTCCAACAAATGTTGATAGCATAGATTTCGGTTGATTTGTTCTTGTATAGAGGATTTTGTACATTATGAAGCATTTCACAGTTAATAAAATGACCCCTTCCTCGGGAAAAAAAAGAAGAAAAGTATGCTATGTTCTTACTGAAGTTCCATAAGCGAGTGTTTGCTTGTGCCCGTTGATTAATATATCACCACTTTGTCTTGTGTTCGAGTCTAGCCTTCCTGTACATAAACAAATTTCATGAGCTAACTTTTGGAAGAAGATTTTAATCACATACTCTTTCATTATACTAAAGCAAAAAGCGTTTTTTAAGTACATTAGGCTTTTGTATTTGCGCAAAATCTAAAAAGAAAGCAGAACAATTCGCGATCTAATATACACACCTTTAGACTACACTTTCTACAAAAATTGTTTTCACTAATCAATATATGAGGAGCGACGAAATGGTGCTACTTGATTGGTCTAGTATAAGAGAAGTAATTAAGTTCGCATCACCCTTTTCCAACTCATCACCTAAAGAGTAGCCTTAGAAAGCACTAGCTTAAGATACGGGTTTGGATCAACTCATTCACATTTCCTTCGCTCCTTTCTCCACCGCATGCCACGTAACAGCAGAGAGGATGGTGAGGCTAGATGAGGAATGACCCGCATATGGTTTATGAGAGGGGGTGCTGCCACGTGGCGTGTGGTGAAAAAAAGGGTGAGGAAAATATGGATGAGGTGATCCCACCAGATACAACCCTAGATATATGTAATAGTAGATAACTATTATACATTGTATTTATTCATCGCTATGTTAAATTTACACTTTTCCAAGTGGAGAGAGAAAATTAAGTGTTATATAACTAAAAACAAACAAAAAGATTAGTTCAACGATGTGTCTACGTTTTCAAGAAGAAACAATACAAATTCACTATTATAATTAATATAGGGTTGCAATATCAATATAACGGACCAGAATCGTAACTAAAGTCCACTAATATAAAGAAAACAGCACACGGTAATTTAGCTTATCTATTATAAATATATAATATGAATAAATATATTTAAAAAAATGGAGTTAATATTTCAAACTTATACTTTGATATGATGACTCTATATTTGGAAAATTTTATTTTAGTTTCCATTTCTAATAGAGTAAAGGATACACTATTATTTGATTCTAGAATATGATGGAATAAGCCAAAATGACTCACTAAATTGGATATGCTTCTTATATTGTGGAGTTGCAATTGATCAATACAGCTTGACGCAATTTTCATTATGGGTCATCAAAAACAACCTCTATGTTTCTAACACATAAGTATGGTTGCGTACATCCGATCCTTCATACTCCGTCATAAGCGGGAATAAGACAATAAGATAATGTTGTTGTTGATGAGTAAACATATCAAACACAAAAAAATATACCTGCTAATGCATCAAGAAGGGTGGACTTGCCAGAGCCAGAAGGACCCATGACGGCTAAGAGCTCACCGGGCTTAGCATATCCAGTGAGGCCTTCAAGGATGGCTCTACTCCCTGTCTTTCCATGGGAGACAACCACCGACAATTCTTCCCACGTTAGAAACAAACCTCGGCTTCTGTTCCAATTTCCCCCCTCCAATTCCAATGGAATTCTCACCTCATGAACGTGATCCATGGATTGGGTATTGAAAAGAGAGGAGAGTGTAGGAGCAACGACAGACATTCGCAGGGAGAGAGTATGGGGAAGAATGCTCCACTTCACTTACTTATAGGAGTTTGTTATTTTTATTTTGTTTTGAATTTACTTATATATACATACATATATATGTATATGATTGAGTCTACAGAGTATGGGAAAGAAGGCTCCACTTCATTTACTTCTAGATTTTTTTTCATCCAAATTTTTTTTTGGCATTTAGTCATATAAATGATTGAGTCTGCTTTTCGATTTATAGATAGTTGAAACTTGAGCTTACATGAGATGAGACATATATACACTCAAAACTTTAACGCAATGGCTAGTGGTACATCATTTTCAATTGTGGGACTATATTTTCAGTACCCGTCCTCACGTGGCAACGTGGCTTGATATACACACGCGTGTTACAAGGAGCCCTCAATTAATAACCACAAACCATGCATTATCATCTGGACTTGGGTGAGCGGAGATAATAAATTGTTAATTATGGATTAGGCAAGGTGTGAGTCAACATTTTAAACCTGCTCGGATACTATGTTGAAACTTGGGCTTACATGAGATGAGGTTCATATCTACTCAAAATCTTAAGGCAATGGTGATGGTACCTCATTTTCATACATGAGGCTATATTATCAATATAGATTATAGATATCTATACGATATAATAGTCTAAAAAGCTGATTATAGCATGATTAAACACTCAAAAAATTGATTCAATATTCAGTTAGCTAAATACAATAAATATTCTACTTACAAGGCTCACAAGGTACGAGTCATATCTGCTGCAAGAACAATTCTTTGGTCCTCCAAATGCTATATATTCGAGAGAGAAATATCCCATATATAATGTTAGCAAAACCTGAGTAGCCCCAGTGCACAGTCCAGTTGATACTCGAGTTGAGATTTGTTCCAAAAGGACAATAATTCGATTTTAGAGACACGCACAGTATGGGTGTTCTGCTGCTGCTACGCTGAAGGCCTAGTTTATAGGGAATACCTTGTGTGGGTTACTGCGTAAGTACTCACCTAATCTAGAAGGCCGTTGCACTTTTGATTTACATACTCGACAATACTCCTTAAGACTATAGCGATGGAAGCTGCAGTACGAGGGATTTCGCCTACCTAAGTAATCAATAAATGGAAAACCTATGCAATTTTCTTAAACGTACATAACATTTTCATACATCTACATAGAGAAGGAATTGTGCATGTCCTGGCCAACATAAACCTTTTACCTTAACTATAAAGACTAAAATGCTGCAAGAAAATGTAAAATTCAATATCTCAACGTAAACTTACGAATTTACAATAGTCAAAAAATGTCTAATATTGTCCTGGATTAAATAGATACACAAATGAAGAATATGTCCATTTTTTAATGATCTAGTACATTATGTTTAGTTGTGTGTATCTGAAATAATTAATATTTGTTATAGTTTTTACACATTCGACTATTTAATTTAGATAAAATTTGGTTTTCAATTTATTTAATTGAATATTTTTGGCTTATGGTTGACTTATTTGTGAACTAATGATTTTGGCTAATTAATGGCATAATTTGAGCTTAATTAATTAACCAACCAAATATGATTATTTATATGTTAATTGTCTAAATAATTATATATTTTTTTTTAATTAAATATAACTAAATTTATTGAATTTAATTAGCTGAATTTCAACTATTCGACGGTGTTATTTCATGTATTTAACCAATTAGTTCAATCCAAATTACTGGTGGAAATTGAGAGAAGATAATTATACCAGAGTCAAACAAAAAATGAATTTAATCATGATTTAGATTATCAAAGTGTTTCATAATTGCGTTTGAAGACTAATTTCTGAACCTACATGCATAGAGTTAGATTACTCACTTTTTAAACCTGAACTTTTTCTATTCCAGGTTTATAGTCTACTATTTCTTTTCTAGCAGTCTTAAATGTTGCACACTATTTATATTTAAAATCAACATCATCATCATCCGGACCCAAGATATCCCAACGACAGTAAAAGCTATCGTTAGGGTCTGGGGAGGGTAACTGGTAGGCAGACAATACCTCTATCCCAAGGGATAGAAAGTCTGCTTCCAGTGAGACCCCCGGCTCTATATGTACCTGCATAAATGACATGATAACAGAGATATGTTGTGGTAGTGTGTTAGTGAGGAAATTCAAGAAATACAAAGAAATGACTTTCGATATTAAAATACACATCACGTGTATATGTACATGTAACGTAAAACAACGGTATAACATACGCAACCAAGTGGAAAGTCAACCTAAAGCGTAGATAGTGTCTACGTCTATCTATGTCCCTAAATATACTCTAAAGTGTCCCTATATATGACTTATACCTCGTTAACTTTAATCTTATGTCTCCATAAACTCCTATCCTTGATCATGTCCTCAGAGAGATGCAAATCTAGTAGGTCGTGCCTTATCTGCTCCATTTTTTCTTCACATTCGATAGTTCTTTTATGTTTCAATCAATCGTTCAATCATACCCAATATATTTTAATAAAAGCAAAAGAATTATCGCTAGTGTCTAGGCAGGATGACAGACAGACAAACAATATCTCCATTTTAAGGGATAAATAGTTTTCTATGTACATGTATAAAAAAACATAATAATAAAGATATGGTATATTAGGCCATCTCCAACCATGCACCAAAACACCCATTTGGTGCACAAAAACATCTCCAACCATGCACCAAATGTTGCACAAAATAAGTGAAAATGAATAGTGCTGCACCAAATAAGTGCAACACTATTCATTGCACCAAATCACTATTCATCCGCCACATCACCATTTTAATTACCTTAAACAAATTTTAATTTCGTTAATTTCATTATAAGAATTTTAATTTTGTTAATCTCGTTGTAAGAAAAAAGAATTTCGTTAATTTTGTTATAAAAATTTTAATTTCGTTAATTTCGCTATAAGAAAAAATTATATAACAAAAATCTGGAATGAATACTTACGTTAAATTTACATGAATGTTAAATTTGTGTTAAATTATTTATAATAATGAATTAAAAATAGAATGATAGAAGAATATTTGAGAAATATTCTTATTTGGTGTTAGACTTGGTGTTTGTGGTTGGAATACTTTTTACTGTTTATTATACCAAATAGGTGATTTGGTGCAAAATTTGGTGTTTTGGGTTGGAGATGGCCGTGATAGAAGTTCTTTTTCTGAGAAAACATTGCGGCAACCTATTTTCTTCTCCAAAGCAACAGCCTCGTTTTCTGTCTCTTTTCATATATAGAAATAACAGTCGAAATTATAATTCCTGAGCCACAACCATTCTTAACTTTGAAAGAAAAACAAAACAAGGGTGGTTGTGAATTGCTGAGGGACAACCATTCTTAACTTTGGTGGCAAAAAACCAAAAAAGGGTGGTTGTTTTATGAGGAATTATAATTTTCTGGGCTTATTTTAAGAGATTTTATGTTGAGAGATTTTATTCAAGTATATATAGTGGCGTGGTCTTATTAAAAGCAAACTCTCTATACTTTGGGATGAATGTATTGTTTGTTTTCCTCTCATTTTTTTCATATCCTAGCGATAAATTTTGCTAAAGCAAACTCTCAAGGGAATGGATGTATGGTTTGCATGTCTCACACGACTCTAGTCTTTTGATGTTGTTGAGATATAATAGGTATGGTTGTTGTTGATGTGTGTTGAGAGATTTTATAATTCGGGATACATTTGATTTGGATCATATTAGAGAGATTTTATATTTGAATTCAGAAAACGGGGAAATGAAAATTTTAATTTGGATCATATTAAAAATAAATATATAGTATAGTACTTAGAATAAATTCAGTTTCGTAGGTCAATTTCTAAAATTAGATAATGTCAGATTATTGAAGCTAAAATGTTATATAGACCATTTAATGCAATAGAATTTTGATTAAAATTCACACAGACATACGGTGCTAGCTTATCGACTTGAATTAAGGTTGTTGATTTTTAACCATTAGACGTAATGTAAAATATAATTATCAAACGTAATTACAGAATTAGGCAAATATCAAATTAACAAACTTATTGTTTATGTATCGCCAATTGAACAAAAAAAATTTAAACACCCTCATGGTTTTCTTGACTAGTTCTGTAATCGAGTTCAATTCTTTCTAAACTTGTATCTAGTGTCTTTATAGTATATAGTTGTTAAATTGTGTGGATCACTACGTAGATCTTCACCTAACTTAGAAGACCGTTAGGCTCCTGATTTGTATCTTTTACAATGCTCTTTCAAACTAAAACAATGGAGGTTCTCAGATTAGAAAATGACATTTGCTCCAAATATACAGTTGTTAAAAAGTACACATCAATAACTTATTGGTAATGGCCCAAAAGCTTGGGGTTTTCTTCTTGTTTCACCGACCATATTTGTGGTTGTTGAGGATAGATGTTGCTGTTAGAGGCTTTCTTCCTCAAAAAAAACTTGAGGTTTTGAAGTTGTTTCAGTATGTACTCTTCCTTTACAACATTAATCGAGTGTTTTACACGTTTCTTTTGTGTTTTTTTTTACAGGTTTATTATACAAGTGTGAAATCAGTTTTTTGTCACTTTTATAAACATCACTATTAGATAAGGGTGTCAAACAGGTCGTGTATCATGTTTCGTGTTTCGTGTTTTCCGGGTTTCGTGTATCAAAGTGACATATCCATACCTTATCCGTTTGCTTCGCGTGTATGGATGTAGATACCCAAACCCGTACATGTCAGGTTTCGTGTCGTGTATCGGGTATACCCACGAACTTGACAAGTACAATTATTTCAAGTCATGTACATGTCATTTCATGTACTTTTCAGGTATTTTCAGGTTTCGTGTATTTTTTTCAGGTTTCATGTACTTAAACGACTATTGATACAATGTATGAAACAACAATAAGTACACAACCAAATGTTAAATATTAAAATGGGTGAGGTCCTCTAAACTCAAATCACTTGACTCTGCAATAATAGATTAAAGAAATGGGATTTGGGAATGGAGGAAGGGGGAATCGAACAGGGTTACTTAAGCACGGTAGTCTTTTTTTTTGGAAAAATTTATTTTTTATTTTATTAATTATAAATTTTATTTAAAATACATTTTTTGAATTTCGTGTATAAACGGGTATAAACGGGTACCTGCAGGTATACCCGGACACGACCCGTCATTGGCAGGTATCTTTCAGGTCTTACCCGATTTGTACACGAAACCCGTCAAGGTCATACCCATACCCGCGAAAATTCGTGTCAAATTCGGGTCGTGTTTCGTGTCGTGTCCGAAATTGCCACCCCTACTATTAGAGTAGAAAATCAACCACAATGGAAGTGGATAATATGTGGGGTTAGGATCCCCTCACCCCAAATCCCTCACCTCATGCGTCACTGTACGATACGTGACAGCAGGAGTGGATGGTGAGACTAGATACGGGTCACCCTCATCTAGCATCACCACCCACCACTGCTGCCACGTGTCTCACGGTGATACGTGGTGTAAGGAGAAAGTGGGTGAGATGATCTCATCCCTAATATTTGTGTGTCGGTTATTGAATGAAAGACATCTAGTCTTAGAAGTCTTAGTTTAACCACCAGACCAATCTTCATTCGTATGTTAAAATAAAGTTAGTTTAACACAGAAAGTTATTTGTTTGTTTTAAACAACAACCAGAACAACGTTACCCAACTGTCTTAGAGGCTTTCGCCTGTAACGGATATAGAGAATCGGATGTACGCAATCACACACATGTGTTAGAAACACACAGAGGTTGTTTCCAATGACCCATAATGAAAATTGCGTCAAGCTGTGTCGATCAACTACTACTTCATAATGGTGACAACTCATTAAACATCAATCAATCAATCATGCCTAGTATTGACAAATTATTAAACATGTATACTAAATGATGACAATTTCATTTCCAATGGAGTCAAAAACATACTTTTTCTTGAATTTGAAATATGATGGAATAAAACAAAATGATTCGCTAAATTGGTTGCGCTTCTTATATTGAAAAGTAGAACTTGATCGACATAGCTTGGCGCATCATTATGGGTCATCGAGAAACAACCTATGTGTGTTTCTAACATATGTGTATGGTTGCGTACATCTGAACCCCCATACCCCGCATAGGCGGAGCCTCTAAGTCAATGGAGTAATGTTGTTGCTGTTGTTGTTGTACTAAATGACAACTTATTAAAATTATATATTTTCTCTTAATATTTAAGATACATTGACTTATATTTCAAGACAATAACAACAACATTACCCCATTGTCTTAGATGCTCTCGCTTATGACGGGGTATGGAAGGTCTGATGTACCATATACATGTGTTAGAAACATGTAGATGTTGTTTCCGCTGACACATAATGATGTGTCAAGCTATGTCGATCAACTGTTACTTCACAATATAAGAAGCGCAACCAATGTAGTGAGTCATTTTATTTTATTACATCATATTTAAAAGTCAAGGAAGAGTGTGTCCTTCCTTCCATTATATTTCAAGACAATGGACTTATAAAATAACATGAGTGTAGTATATGTCATTTATGAGAATGTATCAATCAATTATACCAAGTGTATCCCAACGGCAGTAAAAGCTATCGCTGGGGTCTGGGAAGAGTGAAAGACAATCAAATAATACATTCATCCTAAGAGATAGAGAGTTTGCTTCCAGTGAGATCTCCGGCTCCATATGTATATGCATACATGATATAATAATAAAGATATGATGTGTTATTGTGTTAATAAGAATGTATAAATGGGTGAAATTTAGGCGGCCACCAAAGAGCACCACCACAACAACTTGAAGGGTGTCTTTTAGTGAGCAAATGCACCATGTCTCCTAGAACGTTGCCTTGGATAGTAGTACGATTAAAATGAGTGGATGTACCTGTTCTTTGGCAATTACTCAACACGTTGGAGTTTGGAGACAAGGACATATTCTTCCTTGATTTTGGAATATGATGGAATAAAGTAAAATGACTCACTAAATTGGCGGCGCTTCTTATATTGTGAAGTAGCAGTTGATTGACATAGTTTGACGCATCATTATGGATCATCGGGAAACAACCTCTATGTGTTTGTAACACATGAGTATGGTTGCGTACATCCGATCTTCCTATACCCTGCTATAGGCGGGAGTCTCTAAATCAATAGGGGTAATGTTGTTGTTGGAGTTTGGAGACAGTTGAGGCTATTTCCTGAGTTTTCCCTTTCGTTTCCTTTTTTTGTGGGAAAAAAAATTTCATTGGTATATGCATCAACTTCATATTACTACAATGATCAAGATATATCAACTACTTGACATTACTGCATTGACCACTTCATGGATTTTTCATGCACATCTTAACAGATATTTGCACATTTATATTAAGAAATATCATCATCATCATCAATCATACCCAGTATATCCTAACGACAGCAAAAGCTATCGCTAGGGTCTGAGAAGGGTAAGCGGCATGCAAACAATACTTCTATCTCAAAGAATAGAGAGTAATAGAGAGTTTGATTCCAGTGAAACCCCGGCTCTATATGATATTAAGAAATATCCAACCAAAAAGAACTACATGATAATCAAAATATCCATCCATTAATACATTGATTCAGATATTGTTTCACTCGTTTGTATGTTTTGCATCATCAAATCTTACCAGTTGTGACAATATATGAGATGCATGTCGTGATGATCATCCTTGAGTATACAACAACAACAATTTTATCATATTGACTTAGAGTCTCCCGACTATTGCGGGGGTGTGGGGTCCGGATGTACGCAACCATACCCATATGTTGAAAACACAGAGGTTGTTTCCCGATGACTCATAATGAGAATGACATCAAGTTATATCGATTAACTTTTATTCCATCATATTCCAATATCAAAAAAGAGTCTCCATAGTGAAGAAAATAAGATGATCATTCTGGAATACGAGTTATCATATTTTTCATACACTCTAGAACCCGTGAACATTTATGAAAGTCCGGGTGAGGGTTGGTCCATCACATGCTTTAGTGGCTTAAATAAATAGAGTCCGTCCAATTGTCTCAGTTTTTAGTAGGCGATTCACTATGTTCATACTACGAACCCTCTGGCCTACGCATATAACCACCTCGTGGGGTTCACTAGTTCCACTGATTACAAAAGATGGAAAGAACTATATACTTGCTCAAAATAACAATTATGATATCTTTTCTTCAGCAAGATGTAAGATTGTGTCGTTTGTGATATAATTGCGAAGAGCTATGTTGAATGATTATGTATTTTAATTTAAGAGACACAATTCTTCATTAAAGAGACATATCTATTTATTAAAAGGATGTGAATCCAAAGGTACCTTTTGGTTGACTATAAATATAGATGAAGGTTATCTATTCATCCTGTTCGTATTGGTTTTACTTATCCATCGAAATAAATATTAAAGTAAGGGTTAATGGATAGAAACCTTCATTCAAAAATTTCATATTTGATGCTTTACTGGCTAAGATTCGAGCAAGGATCCAACAATTGGGATTTACAGTTGTTATCTATTTTGGAAATATCTGACATTAATAAAATCGATAGAGATTGCATGCATGCAAAGCATATTCATAAGAGCTCATGGGATAAATGTTGCTTTAAGGTTTAGGCGTAAGAAAGCTTGTTGTTGGCTAAATGTTGAACCTCAACCCAAAGAGTCTCCACTGCTCCATCCCCAAGGAGCTGTTAAATTAGGAGTCCAACGGCCTTTTAGATTGGGTGAAATCTTACACAGTTACCCACACAAGGTGCCCCTCACAAACTAGGTCTTTGGCATGGCAGCAAAGGAACACCCACGCTGTGCGCTTCCTTGGATTCGAACTCATGACCTCTTGTTGACAATCACCGACCCGAATACCAACTGAACTATGCACTGGGGCAGACGTAATAAAGCTCGGAGATATACATGATGCTTTTGGTTGGAAGCTGTGGTCTTTATTTTGCTGCCAAGATTCTCTTTGGAGTAGATTCATGTTACTCAAATACTGTGTAATTGTGCATCCCATGCATGTTGAAAGATATGCTTTCGTTAAACATCTTGTTTGAGTTATTATGAACTGATTGTATACGTGAAAACATAGATTTCTAAATCCTAAAAGACTTTACCGCTTACACATATGGCATAATGTGTCCATCAAGTTTGGATAAAATTGCCGCCCTCATAACAACAACAACATTGCTCCCATTGCTTTAAAAGCTCCCGTCTATGGTGGAGTATGAGGGTCAGATGTATGTAACCATACTCATGTGTTAGAAACACACAAAGGTTGTCTCCCGATGACCCATAATGAAAATCGTAAAATTGTGCCGATCAACTAGTACTTTACAATATAAGAAGCGCAGACAATTTAGTGAGTCGTTTTAATTTATTCTATCGTATTCAAAAGTAAAAAAAAATGTGTCTTTCACCCCATTAGAAATGGAAAGAAAACTGCCGCCCTCATCACAGCTCTAATTGGAGGTTTATCCTTTTCATTGTCTTTAATTGTTAACAAGAATATCACACGATAACCAATCACCATTCCTGTCAAAATTGCCAAATCTACCCACTTGGAATACCCAGTTTCCATTTGTCATTCTTCTCTCAAGATGCCCAGACCCAGCGATAACTTTTATTGTTATTGGGATATACTTGATATGATTGTTGTTGTTGTATTATTCTCTGAAGAAGATTATTTTAGGCATGCCTTCTTGAAAATTAGGAAAATTCCTCCCTACAAACTCATTCTTAAACAAACCTTGGTATGCATACTTGTGGAAAGCAACATAACACCCCTTGAATCCCACCTCTAACTATTATTCCCATGAGGAAATTAGGCACCAAACTTGCTACAGTCATCATCCGACTCTACACCACAACCATGCAAACAAAAAGCATCACAGAGAAATATATATATGATTAGTGGGATCACTAACATCCAACTTACACAATGTTGAATAGAATATCCTCGTACTGACTCTTTAGTGAGAATATCCGTCAACTGGTCTTCGGATCTTACGAACGGAAGCTCGACGAGACCTTCTTTGAGTTTTTCTTTAATGAAGTGTCAATCCACTTCCACTTCAACATTCTTGGTTCGATCATGTTTCACTGGAGGCTGAGGAGGAGATGGTCTTTCGCGGTTATACTCTAAATACATTTGCTAAGAATATTCTAATGGATGTGATGTTTAAGACTGAGCAAGTGAATACTTAAGAGTTTTGGCTGCGTGAAATAACAGTTGATCAACACAGCTTAACACAATTTTCATTATGAGCCATCAAGAAACAAAATCTATGTGTTTCTAACAAATAGATATAGTTACGTACATTCAATCATCCCGTACCTCGCTTTAAGCGGGAGCTTCCAAGACAATGGGTAATGTTTTTGTTGTTAGTATCGCTGTAGGTAATTATGCAGGCTCAGTGATATTGTTAACTTGAGGAATGTGCTGAGGAAAGTTTAGAGCAATTGCTATTGTCTTAGTCAGGAGCCCTTGGCACTTTTGAATTGTTACTGCAGATTGGGTAGGTAGGAAGAGGCTCTACAGTAGTTGTATATTATGGTTGCTTTTGGTGTTCCGATTTCTGTACACATTTGGAGTGTGCTGATAAGTGGTTTCTGTAAATCAGGCCAACTTGATCTTGGTGCTTATTTGTTGGACAAGATGGTGAAATGTGGTGTTTCCCCTGATATTGTCACTTGCATTTCTATAACTAAGGGATTTTGGAAGCGGATAATATGCTTAGTAGTGAAGCAAATAGAATCTTAAGTAATATAAAATCAAAGGGGCATTACCCTGATTTGGTTCTCTTCAATGTACTGATAGACTGTTAGGCGAAGTTGGGAAGGTACAAGGATGTGTAAGCGATTAAGTCTTCAGGATTTATAAATCTATGCTTTCACATACATAAATCATTTCACAACTACAAGAGGATGTTTAGTGGAAGCGTACCTTTCACTTTGAGCCTTTCATCTATATAGCCATTAAAGACTTCGTTGGTACCTCTTTCTATTGCCGCCGGCGTGAAATGCAAGTAGCCACAAATGCAATCCAAAATATGCCACCAAGATATGCAAACATTGGATTAACATGGACTTGGTGAATGCAGGTTTCTCTTCACTCACTCTTACTTTAATGTTTACTTTGATGGATAAGTAAAACCAATGAATCGGGTGAAGAGAAGACATTCATCCATATTTATAGACCATTTGATAAATGTACATGTCTCTTTAATGAAGAATTGAGTCTCTTAATTTAAAGACATAACCCTTCTAGATAACTCTTCGCAAATAACCAATTAGAATTTAATTATAAATCATATAATAATTATATCACAAGGGACACAACGTTACAGGATGCACTTATAGTCTTCTACAATTTGCAGAAGAGAAGACTTACTCCTGATCCTTATACTTTCACTGCTATTATGTCAATTTTCTGTTCATCAAGACTGTTCCTTTCACTGCATTTACTCATTAATGACCTAATTATTGAACCTGATTTAGTAATGTGTAACTCGCTATTAAGTTATTATTGCAAGGCTGGTTATTCCATTGTTCTGTTGAATTTCACAATGACATGATAAATAGGGGATTACAACAACAACACAGCAACACATACCCAGTATATCGCAACAACAGCAAAAGCTATCGCTAGGGTCTGGGGAGGGTGAGAGGCAAGCAAACAATACCTCCATCCTAAAGGATAGAGAGTTTGCTTCCAGCGAGCCAGCTCTATATGTACTTGCATAGCCTCATAATGCACGACAAATAATGCAAGACAAAGACAAACAAAAAAAATGCAAAGTCAACCTAACGTTGAGCGAATATCTACGTCCCTTTATATATTCTAAATTGTCCTTATATCCTGCCTAAACTTCGCTAACCTTAATCCTCCGTCTCCATGAGCTCCTATCCTGGACCATGTCCTCAAAGAGGTGCAAATCTAATAGGTCATGTCTAATCTGTTTCTCCCAAGTCAGTTTGGACCTACCTTTTACTTCTTTTTCCCTCTACAAGTAGGCTTTCAACTGGACAAATATAGTTATACGGGGGGTGCTTACTGGACTATGCAAGGTGGGAAGGATTCATGAAGCTGTTAACATGTCCTGTGGAATTGTTCGGAGTCATTTTAGCCATGACGCGCACATCCATACTATTATCATGGAGAAATGGCCAGTTTCTTAAAGCCATCAAATTGTTTCGGCAAGCTTCTGCAATGAACATTCCCCTAGATGTAGTTTCCCACAGAGCGGCCATGGATGGACTTATCGGGGGGTTGGGGGGGGGGGGGT
>AP025074.1:1085581-1136436 GCA_036186865.1 Eustoma russellianum | reverse complement strand
AGAGGCTTTGAATTTGTTCAGTCGAATGGAGGATGGTGTAGCTCCTAATATGAACACCTACAGTTTGTTACTTGGTGAATTCTGCAAGCATACAGATTTTAAGAAGATTAAAGAAATCCTTCAAGAAATGTCTAATGTGGGGATGAAGATGGATCACCATACTTTTTTTTACAGAGTTGTTTGTGCAAATCACGAACACGCGGCATTTGAAGTGCTTGTGCAGCTGTGTGAGTCAATCCGCTTCCTGACGAGATGCTTGCTGTATTGACTGATGATACCGTTGTTACTCGGGTTAAAATTTATTCTAAGAAGTTTAGGAGTTCGAATCCAGGAATACGCACAGTGTGGTTGTTTTACTTCTGCTAGGGCCACCTTGTGTGTCACTGTGTAACTCCTCATCCAACATAGGACACGCACAGTGTGGTTGCTCTACTTCTGCTAGAGGCATCTTGTGTAAGTCACTGCGTAAATTATCACCCTACTTAAGAGTACGTTAGATTTCTGATTTGCATTTTCAGCAAGAACGGCTCCTGATTTGCATTCTGGTTTGTGAAGCGATAGGGTCCAGCCGATGGATTTCGCATTGCTCCCACAATAAAATATGCATGTAAAGGGATAGTATCACCTCACCGCAAGGGGATGCGGTGACGCGTGACCGCGCGACACGTGGCAACAAGGGGGAGTGGCACCCTCATCTAGCCTCACCACCCCCTCTTGCTGCCACGTGTCGCGTGGTCACAAAGGGGTGAGGAAAATTGGGGTGAGGAGATCTCAAAATTAACAAATCCCAAAGAGAAAAAGCGAAAATAAACAAAAGCGGAAAAAAAAAAGAACCAATCAGGAATTAGTTGCAGAAAGACTATTGCTAGCCGTTAACGGAGGTTATTTGACCGTTGGCGTGTCGATTCCCCCCGATTCAATCGCTTTCTACGTTTCTACTCGTTCACCGATATCTCCTTCTCTCCTTTTATCCATCCCACCGCCATTCTCGCCACCCACCACCACCACCACCTTACCGGAGACGCTAAATATTCATCCTTTTCACATTGCTCAGGGGATTCGAGCTGTGTATTTTGGACGATCAATTCAATTACAATTGCCGATCAGATCAATGTGGATCTTTTATTTGATCTCGCTTCCCCTAACGACGGGGATGGTGGCTTTCACGCTTCTTTACTTCTCCGGCCCCGACGTTCCTCGCTACGTCCGTCTTACCGTCGGCTACACCTGGTTCTCTTCTCTCTCCATTATCACTCTCGTCCCTGCCGATATCTGGACCGTACGTTTTCATGCTTCGTTGCTTTCCTATTTACCTCATTTACCTGATTTATCCTTAATATGCCTTCATGTTGGCTTTGTTCTAGGAGCGTTGGAATTCATTGTGAAATTATAGTGTGACATCACACGCTTTCTTTCACTATTAGTCTACATCATTTACGTTGCTAGTTTTACGTTATAATTTCATATTAAAAACCAAAAATATTGTTCTTGTCCGTAGTTATGAGATATTTCATATTTTTCTGTTTTACTTTACATTGAAATGGTGTACATTTACAATGCTTCCCTTTGATGTTTTCTTAATGGCGAGGCTGCTCTTATACTGCCACGCTTATTTAGCATGATTCATATATTTGTTTGCTCGCCCTAATGACATGTAAATCAAGATTATATTTGTCTATAATGAACAAACTTGTCCGAAAAATGGCATTTATATGTATCTCTGTTTGAAGATAAAGTTTACTAGTAGCATACAGAACATCTAACCCTGCTTTTGTGGTTGCATTGATGTCCATCTAAAATTTGTGGCCGTGACATTTTTGTGCTTGCTCAGGCACTGATTGACAGCGACAAGGCTGGAATTTCTTTCTTTTGGAGCTGGTCTTATTGGAGTACTTTCTTGTTAACTTGGTGAGTGTTGCTTAGATATACTGTTTGTGGCTGATAGATTTGTGGTTCATACACACAGTGTTTTACTAATTATGTGATCCATGCAAATAAGAACAGGCTTGTGGTCCGTGCAGCAAATATTTCTTGTTTTCGTTTTCTGTTTATTTACTTAAATGAACAAAGTTGTTTGCGTGGCCTAGCCTGAAAATGTGTCTTTTAGGAAACTGTTGCTTTATATTCTAGAGCAATAGTGTTGGGTTTCTGTCATGTTATATCTCTTGAAATTGAATAAAAGATGCGAATTGAAATTTGTTTCTGTTTCTTCTTACCTTCACACTATGCTTGTGTTGCTGCATGTGGAAGTGATTCTGGGAAACAGTTTTGTCACACATGCACATTTCTTTTGCATTGATCCTGAACTTCTTTACCAAGCAGGGTTGTGGTGCCTATCCTTCAGGGGTATGAAGATGCAGGGGACTTTACTGTGGCTGAAAGATTGAGGGCCAGCGCGCATGTAAATCTGGTCTATTACTTATGTGTTGGTTCTATCGCACTCTGTGGAGTTATATTCCTAATTATTTTACGCAAAAGCTGGTTTGTTTCCACTCTTAACACATCCATGTAGTGTGGATACGCTGCCTTCTTCTTTTACTAGCTACATATTTTGAATCTGGATATTGCAATAATGTTCCCTGAGATTCTCTAGACAAATTTTAAAATGGTCCAGGAGGAACCTCTAGATTTGCTAGTAGTTATTCCATAACTAATAAATGATAGACATGTGGGGCTGGGCGTCTGCATTAAGCACAACCACCACTATGACATGTCTTTCCCCCCTTGGGTGTCTATTCCTTATTCCTTATATGTCTTTTCTTTATTGGTCAGAGAATAAGTGCTAAGCTATCTTGTAGTTACTAAAGGACCATCATAAAGTTACCCGATTCCTCAATATCAGCATGCTTACTCATGAATTGTAAGTAAGGGCTTAAATGCAAACGATATGATACTCTTGCACAAGAATGGAACTAGCTTGTTCAGATTGAAGTTTCAATTAGCTTTGACCTCTCTGTTTCATCCAATGCAAATATTTCTGGTCATGATGGTAGTCCCTTTGTTGTGCAAGAATTTAAATAAGCATCATCATCACCGTACACTTGAGAATATCCAAACTGATCTGGGAGGGTCATACATTACATGCTCTTTACCCTGTTCCACTAAAGAACATTAAAGATGAACTAAAGCAAGACACAGTTCATCTTCTACCATTGTTCATAATCACTTGCATCTGCTGGTTGAGTGTATGATTTTGCATGCTAGATGAGCTGTAAACTGATAAAAATTGCATTAGTTGTTGATAGTTGCATCATTAGATGGACCAACAGCTTTCCTCTCAATTTAGTTTTGTATTGCTCTTTTTCCTCCTTTACCTGAACACATCAGCTTTAAACCTTCTAATACTTAGCTTAGTTCTGGTTCATAATAGCTTAATTGAATTGTTCCTTGTTTATTAGCCTTTCTTCTGACTTGCAGGAGCGGAAGTATTCTTGGTTTTGCTATGGCTTGCTCAAATACATTTGGTCTTGTAACTGGTGCTTTTCTTCTTGGATTTGGTTTGAGTGAAATTCCTAAGGGCATCTGGACCAATGCAGATTGGCTAACTCGTCAGAAGGTTCTTTCTCATAAGGTGGCGAAGATGGCTGTTAAACTTGATGATGCTCATCAAGATTTTTCAAATGCAATTGTTGTAAGTTTTCCTTGGTTGACTATCCGACTGCTAGTCTTTTCACTAGTCTTATGATTGTTAATTGCCTTATGATTTTTATCACCTGTGGCAGTGTCTTTCAAGAAATCTATTTTGGTAAAAGTGAAGCTCCTCTAGTAGCGGATAAGAATAGTCCAATGTCGTAAGGGTGCTGAAAGTTTGATGATACAGAAGGGTTTAACCATTATGCTACCTTTGCTTTTTTGCTAAGAGACATATAACTCCTTTCGGTTGTTTCTTAATTAGCTAACAAGTCAACTTAAAATGGATTATGATTTATCTAATGGCTTCTATGAGAGATTTGGGACGTATTATATACTAACTTATTAACTAATTGAGCTTTTAGCGCAAAGATATTCTAATTTCTAACGGCTATGGATAGGGAGGATGCTTTTGTCTCTGCCAATTGGACCCAAAAGAGAACACACGATACCAATAGAAGTCATTATAATGTATCTTTCCATCCTTGAGGACCTGCTTTAACAAAACTCATGGGTCCATTGACTGTTCCTGTCAATGTAATGTTATGCCCCTTTTGAGTTGGTGCCATCTTGAATTTGGAAGAAAATCTCCCTGATGTTAATGCACTTGGTTTAAGGTCTGCAAGACAATAATTTATCTTGGTTTGAAGACCTTGAGAATATATATATATATATATATATATATATATATATATATATATATATATCTGTGTGTGTGTGTGTATTTTGTGTGTGTATCTATATTTTTGGTCAAGCTGACCTACCATTTTACCTGTAAACTAACATGTAAACAAGCGGGTAATGTATTGTGACAGATTGTTACAGATGTAGATCATTTGCCTGGTTTCTTTGTGTCAACTACTAGGTTGCCCAAGCGACGTCAAAGCAGATGTCGAAACGTGATCCTCTGAGACCTTACATGAATGTTGTTGATTCCATGCTGTCTCAGATGGTAATTATGCTTCTTGCTCGTGACTTTGACACATTTGGTTTCTTGCTTCTTCCAGTTTTCCCTTTGACATGATAACCAAAAAGCCACCAGTTGGTTTGAAATGCAGCTTTCCGAGGATCCTTCATTTAAGCCCCAAGGCGGAAGGTTTGGTGAAAATGATATGGATTATGACACTGATGCAAAAACGATGGCTGCCCTAAGACGTCAACTAAAGAAAGCTCGAGAGCAGTATTATCGCAATAAAAGGTACATTTCCACTCGAGAGTTCGTTCAGCATCTCCTTTGATATGAGTGGCTGAATAAGGTAATTGCATAGGCTGGATTACCTTTTGTTTCCCTCTTTTCATGCTAATATGAGTCAACTTGTTTTCTTTGAGTGGTTGCAACCAATGAACATAGATGCTACAACCCACTGCATCATACTCTTTTCTCTTTTTTCTTTTTTTTTGGGTAAGTAAGCTATTTCGTTTCACATAATCAAGGGCATAGCAGAAGAGCATGTGCAAAGGAATAACAACAACATTATCCCATTGCCTTAGAGGTTCCTGTCCATGGCGGGGTATGGGAGAGTCAGATGTATGCGACAACACTCATATGTTATAAACACACAGAGGTTGTTTCCCGATGACCCATAATGAAAATTGCGTCAAACTGTGTCGATCAACTGCAACTTGACAATATAAGAAGCACAACCAATTTAGTGAGTCATTTTGCTTTATTCCATCGCATTCCAAAGTACAGGAAGAGTGTCATTTACTCCATTGGAAATGGAAATAAACAAAGCCTCACAAATCCACCTAAATCCAAAACAGAACCAAAGGGCTAGCCACCACCATATGACTATACAAATTTTTTTTCAAATTAAAACAACATTTTACAGTTCCAATTGGATTTGTTCTTTCTAATTCTCTTACATGCATTAACAAAAGCCCGATGTTGGCCATGGTTCAAAAGCTATAGCATCCATTAGAACTGCGCATCATATGCTACTTTTAAAGCTTCAGTGCTTAAATATATTTTGTACATAGCATAAAAACCTTGTCCAGCTCATAGAAATTTTCAGCTTTCAACAATCTCGTGCTTCTGGCATGAGTTTTAATGGTTAAAATTAAGTGCTCTGTGGTAAAACTTGAAGAAATAACCTCATGTATCTGCTAAAAGGATAACTTGCAGTTGATCCAAGGTGAACACCAGTTTTCTATTTTTTCCTGTGACAACATGCTATTCCTTGCGCTGTGGTTTCTTGCTTCTCTTAGTCAAGTTGAGAGTTTCTTAGCTCTGTGTAAGTAAAAATCGTCAATATGTGTAGTACATGCATTCTAATTTCTTAGCTGGTTGTGATATTCGTAACACTGTGCTTTCCTGTTCCACTGCAGTGAATACATGAATCATGTTATGGAAGCCCTTGAGCTGGAAGACACGGTAAAGAATTATGAGCACTTGGATGCTAATGGATGGTTTGCTCCTGCTCCTGCTCCTGCTCCTGCTTGTTCCTTTTCCCCCTTCCTTGGACCAAAAAAAGATTAGGAAGAAGAAATCTAGCCTTTAAAGTTTCTTGTCAAACAAAAGATGAATTCTGATGTCAAAGCTGTTGAAACTGATGTATGTTGTGCAACACCACCTGTGCCTAATGTTGCAGATCATTGAATAGAAAAGTCCCCCCTCTCAATAATATGCACGCGCACAATGTATTATGCTAATACTCGTCTATCCCTCTATTAAGTATTAATGCTTAGTGATAGGAGCTGTCAATTATGGAAAATATGTTATTATGATCATTTCTTGGGATGCAAATACACACACCTAACTACCGTTGATGTATATGTATATTCTGTCTGACACAATATTTCTTTGCCATGTCTCAGGAGATACATGTCCAGCTTCAGGTCTCAAAGAAGTGGCAAATTAGGGTCTGTTCTTGATATAATTGGTATATTTTAGACTTTGAGCTGTTTGATAGGTCTGATGCACATTTTTTTTGACGAAAGGGATGGGTTTATTCAACTCAATATATGCATATTGTTGGGATTCTGCTTTGTGGTGCTTATAAGCATTTATATGTGTACATTACACTCCTGAACCACATTCTCTTTTCTTAAGCAATGGTATTATGTGATAACATATTAGATTAAAGGTTGTCTTCAACTCAAACAATTTTGTTTGACCTCCTGTGGAAAGCATGAAAAAGTATTAAAACGCTTAAATGTGTTTTTTTCCCTGGATGACTTGAACCTTTAGGGAGGTTTGCATGCAACATTTTCAGCATCAGGGTAACCTGAAGAGGTATAAGTCTATTTTTTCTCCTCTACAGTTAGGTAATTGGTATAATTCTCCTTTCCCCTTGTAGAGTTGGTCTGGCGTTGTATATTGAGACGGCTGCTGGCAAAAATTTTGGCTGTTTTGTTGGGCTCCATGTCAGTTGCAATTCTTCTAGCAGAGGCAACTATTCTTCCCAGCGGTGTCGATCTTTCCCTTTTCTCGATTCTTATTAATGCTGTCAAAAAGAACGAGGTGATGGTGCAGGTAGACATCTCAATACCTTCATTTATTTTCCTTGCTGCATAAAGTTTTGGTGGATGAACATTATCTTTCCTGCCTCAAGATCTTGTATTCACATTTATAGGCTTCAACAAAAATATGGAACAAGTTAAATTAGATTTCCTGCTTCATAAAGTTCATGTTGCTGAACCCATTCAAATGATATTATTAGCATAAAGAAGCTATTCTTGAGTGATCTGATTTGATAATGTACACTAGTAAAAGAAATTATAGAATTTGATGCTAGATACTTTCGTTAATTAGCTCCAAGACTATTTCATACTAGCGCTACTCTGATGGTGGAGTGGACCAAGAAGGGAGAGTTCTCAGCCTGATATCTTTTTGTTTTGAAAGCTGTTAAAAGAAAGTTCAATAGATCCGAGTGACCTGGTTTGCAAATAATCCGACTTGGTTAGAAATGAATTGACTGAAGCTTCAATGGATTTTACCAAATGGAAGTAGCTTCATTTAACAAATTTGAACTATACCTAATTGATGATCCAAAAAATACCCCCCGTTAGTCAATGACGGTCAACGCTAAAACAAGGGCATAAAAGTGACTAAGTACCGCAGGTCGGCTTGGAGACCAACCAAGTCATATACGAATAAATAGTCCATCTCGGCCACAGGGCCCCTTCACCACTTCGGCCACATGGTCAGCACCCTCTGGGAACTAACAGTTCACCTCGGCCTAGCGGCCTCACCTCAGCCTAAGGGTCCCACCCCGGCTTAATGGCCTTACCTCGGCCAAAGGATCTTGTCTCGGCTTCAGAGCCTTATCTCAGCCGAAGAATAGCTCGGCCAGAAAACCTCGGCCCAAGCATTTCACTACGAGGCCTCGGCATTTCTGTCCCTCAAAATGGCACCTCGGCCATAACAGCTTGGCATCTCGGACATCTTGAAGACGTCGGCAATACATCCAGTTCGGCCAAAGGAAATCAGCCCTTGGTTCCTAGCTAAGCCTCCAACAGTTCATCTCGGCCACGGGTCTCTGACTATTGACCTCGGCCAGACTGTAACAGTCTTGTATGCTACGTGGCCTCCATGTAGTCTTATCACTCCATCTGTCGGCCATGCAGAGGGAAGTAGCCAGCACAGCAGCCCTTAGTGGCCACGCGGCTACCATGCAAGCTAGCCAGACGTCCTCATCTCATCCCTTTGGGACACTCAGCTCCCAGCCTCGCCAAGTATAAAAGAGCTTCCTCAACAATAAGGAGCTCCAAGTCTCTAATAGGATACCAACTGGATTTATCTCAGCTCGGCTAATACCTTGGCCGACCTCAAACAGGTTCCACACAACCTTCATTCCAGTATAAGCTATATGCTAAAATGCTCACAACTGACTTGAGCGTCGGAGGGTTTTCCCAGGGCAGCGCCCTGAGATCCCTAACGCATTCTTTCTTTTCTCAGGTTTCCTTGAAGGACTGTTGACAGAGGAATAACGACCTAACCCTAGATATTTCAACTTTTACATTTGTGATAAATCTGACATCATCAAATTGGCGCTAGAAGGAGGGCCTGAACCTTTGGGTCCCTTTACACACGAAATATCTATCCAAGGCTCCTCCAGTGATTACTTAAAGGTCTTCCTAATTGTCCTTGGAAGCTATCGAGAGAAAGATGAGCAAAAAGGATGGTCAAGGGTTCGAGCAACCCATGACGTCCGGGAATCAAAGATCCTCCCAGCAACAACTTGCTCAGAGCTTCATGGAGCCAAAAAAGTTTTCAACTCCTATTACCTTCACGTATGGAGAACATATGCGAGCCATACATTATGTGGCTCAAAATCCGGCAGCATTCCAAGTTGTAATAGAGATGAGAGGGAAAGCCATAGCAGAAGGTACCAGTGGCCCCTCTCCCAGCAAATCCAGCGCACAGGAGTTGGAATATTCCCCATCTCGGCCGGGATATCATTCTGAATGTCAAGCCGAAATTGTGACTGAAGCAGGACATTCAGTGCAGAGGTCTGATTACCAGAGCATACAGTGCACTCCAACCTCATCTCTGCCATTCAGACTTGGGGAACATAACAAGGCCCCGTAACGAGAAAGGAGCTCTGTCAAGGTTCAGCTAGGGGGCCAGGGCAGAGAAAGAAGTTCTTTGCTGGCTTCAAAGGCCCATATCCTTTCCTACATGAGAAAGAAAGGGCTGGCCAGAGAGCCGCAGCCCCTTGCAGGGCCACTCCATAAGAGGAACCCACAACTTTATTGCCTACATCACCATGATATTGGACATGATACGGAAGATTGTAGGCAACTCGGCCAGGAGATTGTGCGTCTGGTTGAGCTCGGCCACCTACGGCAATTTTACAATCCGAAATCAAGGGTGCCCAGCAGGCATGACATGGATAATTCCCGGGGTGGATGCCAATCTGAGCAGCAGCTCTGAGTCAAGGGACTGCAAGCGAATGAGGCTGCTATGACAGTGAGCCCAGCTAAAAGTGAGGACCAATTTTCTTATACAGTCGAAACCCCCCAATTCGGCCTTGTAATAAGTCTGTACGGCATTCGATAAAGTTAGTCACCATTCAGTGCATGAGACTTCTCAGCAATAAAAAGTTTGTGCTTATCCAACTCACAATGTTGTGGACAACTTGGCGGAATGGAGAAGTTTCCTACAAAAGACCTCGGCCTGCCCGAGGCAAATGCTCGCTAAAAGGTACAAAAAGACCTCGGCCTGTCCGAGGCAAATGCCCGCTAAAGGGTACAAAAAGACCTCGGCCCGTCCGAGGCGGAAGCCCGCTAAAGGGTGGAAAAAGACCTCGGCAGGACCGAGGCGGAAGCCCGCTGAAGGGTGGAAAAAGACCTCGGCAAGACCGAGGCGGAAGCCCGCTGAAGGGTGGAAAAAGACCTCGGCAGGACCGAGGCGAATGCCCGCTAAAGGGTACATCAAGACCTCGGCCTGCCCGAGGCAACAACCTGCTAAAGGAGGAACTTGCACGACCTTGGCAAATTTGGAAAAGGTCTGGGGGCAGATACCTTCATATCCCACTTCGGTTAGCGTACGTCGGATATGCTCAGAGGATTACCGCCCTCTAAATGGGATCTCGGCCAAGGCAGTACCAGATTCTCTTATTTAGCTCAGCATGACAAGGTAACATTTATTTTGTCAATTTTTTATTAAAACTGAGCAGGTTTAGTAAGACCGATACGTGAACTCGGCAACAATAAACTTGAAGAGCTCAGAAGTACGCTATAGCTCGGGGACTTAGTTTCGTTTAAACGAACCTATTCAAGATTAACCAGGCCGACATAAGAACTCGGCAATAACAAGTTTCAGGAACGAAAATGAAAGCATTGAAAAGCTGAGATTCGAAGGCAAAAGAAAACTGCAAGAAAGGAAGATTGAAACTTTCATTGATAATGGAATACATTTGTTTCAATCTAAGTACAAGCCTAGATCTGCTCTTCATCTTCACGCAAGTCTGCCCTTCAGAGAACTTCAGAAACTGAGCTTCGAACTCGGCCTCAGCATGGGAGTTATAGAGCTCAACTATCCGTGGATCCTCTTTATTTAACTGAGGGCAGACCTCGGCGTAGACATCGATGGCCTTTGTCTGGCCCATCTGCAGAACTGGGCCTTGCAGTAGCATCATGTTCTCTTCGAAGAGCTCGGATTTTTTGAACTCGACCACTGCCTCAGCCTTGGCCGTTGAAAGTTGAAGGGCAAAATTGGATGCCTGTTGCTCCAGTTTTTCTTGCAGAGATGTAATCACAGCATCCTTCTGCCCCGACTCTGCCATCACTTGATTATAACATGCCTCCAAGTCGGCATTTCTCTTCTCCAGCTCGGCCGCTAAAGAATTGGCTGAAGCCCACTTAACCTCTGCTTCTTCCCTTTGTCCTTGAAGTTTGTTGATTTCTGATTTCAAGGACGCGATGTCTTGAGAGGCTGCTTCAGATTCCTTGGTTTTGGCTGCCAGCTGACCTTGTAGCTCTTCACCTCGGCTGATGAGCTCTGACAGTTGTACCTTCAGCTGTTTCACCAAAACAATGTTAGTGAAATGTCTAATTGGGTATAACAAGACAAGTTAGTCCATACCATGGCAAAGTTGATATGAATAGAATTGACTAAACTGCCCCAAGATGCGGTTGAGAAACGTTGTTTGTCTATGGGTAGAATTAAACTGTTCATCCTCTTGGCAACAGCCGGGTTCATCACAGTCTCGGTTTCATCGAATTCGCCCACTGTTAGAGTTTGCTCTTGAGCAGGCAGCATCTCGGCCTCGGGGATGGGGGCATCTTCCCTCTGTCTTTTCCCCAGAACAGAGCCCTCATTCTGCTGGGTCTGTCCGAGATTAACTGGAGCTGGATTCTTCTGAGGGATCTCGGCCCTTACCTCTGCTATAATAATCCGAGTAAGAAAAACCACCCAAGGGAACAATTCAACAGGTTAGAAAATGAAAAGTACCTGGAATGGTTGATTCAGAAGCAATTGTAATTGCTTGGTTCACCTCAGCCTCGGCAGTGCCTTCAGCTGGGGGCAGTCCTTGAGCGGCCTCGGCCCTTGCTTTCGCAGCTTGAGCCTTCTTGCGGGATGCAGCCTTAGCAATCTTGGCTACAAACTCTTTGCCTCCAGGAGCCATGGAACCTACATAGAGTGTACAAGGTTAGCTGGAGGCAGACAAAAAACGAAAAAGAGCACAAGAAGTACCAAAGCATACCCCGGACTATTGCCAAATTGTCTGGAGAAAGGGGCTTATAGTGAGGACCTGAAGCTAAGGAACTCAGGTCGGCCGCCTTCAGAACTGAGTCATTTACTCTATACCAGTCAATGACTGTGGGCAGAGAGTATAACTTGGCTGCCTCATCACAATATTCTGAGCTCGGCTTTATGTTGTCGGCCTTGCCCGACTCCCATATATCCAGCCGAGGTAGCCCTAACTTCTTGATGTAAAAGAATCTACCCTTCCAGTTCTTCTTAAAAGTAGGTATTGTTAAGATGTAAATTTGAACCACTCTATATCCGGTGTACTCTTTCATTGTTTCTCATCTCCAATTCTTGCTCTGATTTTGAATATCTTTTTGAGTTGAGAAAAAACAAGAAAATTCCGCAAAAGAGCCAAACACTCTATTCACCCCCCCTCTAGAGTGTATTTCGGACCTTACAGGTATATAAACAACAAAGTTGAAATCCTCAGGGGTTACTCTTTTGGTAAAATAGTACCAACTCTCAGAAGACCTACAGGAGAACAGACTCCTAAAGATTCTCTGATCAAAAGAGATCTCGGATGCTCTAAGGAATAAGAAAAAAGATAGAATAATCTTTAAACTATTAGGCTTGATTTGAGGAAGCCTAAGGTTGTAAGAGTGAAGAATTCGAAACAGAGAGACTGGAACAGGAAGACGGAACCCAGAATGGAAATACTCCTCATAGATAGCCTCATATCCCGCAGGAGGATCATAGGCTGTTTGATTGAGTAAAGGAAGAATGGGGTCAAATTGTTCAACATCGATATCATACATGCCGCATATCAAAGATACGTCCACCTCGGACAAAGTACAGAATGACTCTTAGACCTCGGCTGAAGGAGACCCCCTATAAACAACCCCTACTGGCAGAGTTGAAACTCTAGACTTTGGAGGGACCTCGGCAGTTCCCGGAGGGGGGATGGTTTCTGCCTGCTCCGGCGAAACCTCAACTACAGTCACAGCTCTGCTCGGCGGAGCACGGCCACTAGGGCCAGCGAAATCACTAGCGCTACCTGATGGCCGAGCTGGAAGACGGTTCTCAGAAACAACCGTCCGTTCCGATGAGGAACTGAGGGTTCCTTCATTACCAATGTAGGAAGCTCCCTCAAAACGGTTTTGTGAATCAGAAGCGGAAGACATGGAAACTAGGAGAGGAGACTTACAGACGATTTGCCGGAAGAGAAGAAAGAAGACCGCCGGAGTACGGAGGATTGACGCCAGAGAAGAAGCTGACACCGAGGAAGAGCTAAAGTCAGGAATGAAAGCAGGCCGAAGGTAAAGAGGAAAAAAAGAGGAGTAAGGACCTATTTATAGGCAAAGTTATCGGCCATTCCAAAGGTCACCTCGAGAGGACTGACCTCGATTCTCACGCCACAATTAAGACTGGCTGACACCGAATCATGAACCGCCGCACTAAAAAGCTGTACCGTCGCCACCTCGGTCTGTGCAAACAGTAAATGCGCAGGACTCACCAATCCGAGACGGACACGTGCCAGTAAAGATGAGCCGTCTAATCAGTTCAGTCCAATCAGGTCAGCCAAAAGTTAGACTCTGTAATCAAAGGGTGACACGTCGACGATAAAGAATCCGAGCAGATTAGCCTGCCCTCTCAGGTCAGCTCGGCCAAACTAATCTGGGGGCAAGTGATGATCCAAAAAATACCCCCCGTTGGTCAATGACGATCAACGCTAAAACAAGGGCATAAAAGTGACTAAGTACCGCAGGTCGGCTTGGAGACCAACCAAGTCATATACGAACAAATAGTCCATCTCGGCCACAGGGCCCCTTCACCACTTCGGCCACATGGTCAGCACCCTCTGGGAACTAACAGTTCACCTCGGCCTAGCGGCCTCACCTCAGCCTAAGGGTCTCACCCCGGCTTAATGGCCTTACCTCGGCCAAAGGATCTTGTCTCGGCTTCAGAGCCTTATCTCAGCCGAAGAATAGCTTGGCCAGAGAACCTCGGCCCAAGCATTTCACTACGAGGCCTCGGCATTTCTGCCCCTCAAAATGGCACCTCGGCCATAACAGCTTGGCATCTCGGACATCTTGAAGACGTCGGCAATACATCCAGTTCGGCCAAAGGAAACCAGCCCTTGGTTCCTAGCTAAGCCTCCAACAGTTCATCTCGGCCACGGGTCTCTGACTATTGACCTCGGCCAGACTGTAACAGTCTTGTATGCTACGTGGCCTCCATGTAGTCTTATCACTCCATCTGTCGGCCATGCAGAGGGAAGTAGCCAGCACAGCAACCCTTAGTGGTCACGCGGCTACCATGCAAGCTAGCCAGACGTCCTCATCTCATCCATTTGGGACACTCAGCTCCCAGCCTCGCCAAGTATAAAAGAGCTTCCTCAACAATAAGGAGCTCCAAGTCTCTAATAGGATACCAACTGGATTTATCTCAGCTCGGCTAATACCTTGGCCGACCTCAAACAGGTTCCACACAACCTTCATTCCAGTATAAGCTATATGCTAAAATGCTCACAACTGACTTGAGCGTCGGAGGGTTTTCCCAGGGCAGCGCCCTGGGATCCCTAACGCATTCTTTCTTTTCTCAGGTTTCCTTGAAGGACTGTTGACAGAGGAATAACGACCTAACCCCAGATATTTCAACTTTTACATTGGTGATAAATCTGACATCATCACTAATAAACAATGAAGAAAGTCATGAGCTGGCTTGGTTTCGAGTTTCCTCTTATTATGGTCGATGGGAGGTAGGAAGAACATTTAGCTGTTGCTTTTTCTAGTGGCAAATTCTTCAATTCTGACGATGTACTAAATACATACTGAGGACCATTGTTTCGATATGCATACATAATGCATGCAAAAGCAAATTTATTAGTGACTTACTGAGGCTTACTGAGACTAGCTCTAGTTTTCGTTACGTGTGCTTAGAATAATCTTAAGAGCAATCTGAAAGGTTTCGGTGTTGGAGAATACTTGTGGCAGTACTAAAGAATTGTTCAGGACAATTGGATGGTTATTATATGCTTGAAAGGCAAATGAAAATCCTTAATTGATTAGACAAATCCTTCATTTACGTCTTGAACCAGTCGCTTGTTTCCTTTCAAAAACGACTAGAATGATGTAGTTGAAGAGCAACCTGTAAGGGCTGAAAGCTGGTGTTTCCCTGTCCCCGTCAAAAGGCATGTTTATTTCCCTCTACCTTGGAGCATAAACCGAGTGTTCAATTACATTTATCTTTGAGCTTTTATGAAGAAGTGCAATTAATATATTTAACCACGGTGTTTGGATAACAAATGGGACTTCATTTTGTCTTGTTGTTTTGTGGTTATCTCAAATCATATTTTGCTAAAGGTTGGTACTAGACTCGTATGCATATTGTAAGCCACCTTTACCTTTTTGGTTGTGACTTCATCTATTAGTCCAGCCATCAATTCCTCTGTAAATTTGCTGTTTGGCTATATATAAAAATTTTAAATTAAAAAAAAAATAGTATATTTAACCACATGCTAACTCTTTAATTCTCACGTGGTAAATCACAAGTTTGCCATTAACCTAAGACGTGTACAAGACATTTTTCAACAAACGTTGTATCAAGAAGGAATTCAGAATCAAAGGATTTCTTACCCTGGTACCATGAGATATTACCATCTCGATATTACCATCTCGCCTAGGAGTATAAACTATTATTCCTTCTGACAATTGACTTTTCAACATAGTGGAAATTATATTATCTTGACAAACCAACTGTGACAATAATTTTGGTTCAGAAGGACTAGAAAGAACTGCAAACATTTAAACACTTAGGAGTTTCAAATTGCAGGTATATCTCTTCCAATGCAACTGAGGAACTCTTTCGAACATGATCCACAAATGTTAGAAGTTTGTATTGCCTGCAGCAACAACCTTTTCTGCATGATATTGCCTGCTAGTAAATATGTCTACGTGATGTTGCCTGGTAGTTCAGGAACTTCTCTATTCTTTTGTTTCTCTTTTGCTTTTTAGTTGTTTTTTCTGTTGCTTTTCTTTTTCTATTGCAGGTAGCTTCTTTTGTTCCTTTAATGTACATGTGCCTGTGCACGTACTATTCCTTGTTCAGGATTGGAATGTTGACCTTTTACTCCCTGACACCGTGGCAAACTAGTTCTGTCAGCTTGCTAATGATATGCTCGTATGTCTCTTGAGCATTTGCTATGTCTTACTGTTTGTTGGGGTTGAGGGGAGAGGGAATTTTTGTTCAGAACGAAATGCAGTTCACAAGTTTTCTGTAATGCTGTTATGTAATGAATTCGGACATGTTATTTCTACAGGATGGTGGCTCGTTATGCTCCACCAATTTCATATAACTTTCTAAACCTTATCCAGCTTGACAATGGCGCAAAAACCATCTTTGAGAAGGTAGTTCTTTTGTTCCTTTTAATAATGGATATCATGCTTTTCTCCATCCTCTATTGTTTTGTTGACCTGCTTCTTGGTATTTCTGAGCGCATATAATGCATTTGTCTACACTGTAATTAACTGAGTTCATAATAAGTAAATGACACCCTATAGCATACAAGGTGCAGAGCTTAATTCATCTCAAGTGCCTAGTTGGACAGAAGAAAGAACTGGAATTCATTTTTGGCTTCTTATGTTGGTCAATCTATGCATATTTTGTCTACCTCTCTGCACCTGGTATGCGAATCAGCCATTGCTTCTGCAACACTGATGAGATTTTTTTACTTTTTTGTGCAGAGGATGGGGAACATAGATGATGCTGTCCCTTTCTTTGGTAAAGGTTTTAACAAAATCTACCCGCTTATAATGGTCATATATACCATATTGATAGGAAGCAACTTCTTCGATCGTGTTGTCAGTTATTTTGGCAACTGGAAAATATTTAGATTCCTTAGAGAGGAAGCAGATGATTCAGATGGATTTGACTCCTCAGGCATCATCATCTTGAAAAGAGGCAAGTGAAATCAACAACCCTTTCAATAATGAGGGTCACATTTTCTCTGGAGTTGTACATGCATACTTACATGCATACATACACACATACATACATCTCTAAGAGATATAATCATCAAGGTACAAAGGCTGCTTTCTTTTGGCATTTTGTGGGACTCATCCTCTCTCCTCAATTCTTTGCTATAGAAAGATCCTGGCTAGAACAAGGGCATAAAGTTGGTGAACTCATCATTCCACTTGCTAGAAACTTTAACAATCATAGCATGGACGTGGAATCTAGCACCAGTGTCATGGTATATGCTTGTCCCTTTCTCTGTACATCTTAATTATGCTTATGTCTATGCTTCTACATATATACCACAACGTACTAACATTCAGTTAAAATTGAATATATATAAGGTCTCTGGTGAAGCAGCTCAACCTGGCTCAAGCAGAGAAAGCATGGGCAAAAAGTACACAGCCTTAAGAACCAAAACAAGCAACCAAGAGAGAGATGTGGACTCAATAGACAACAGGAGCACCAAAGCCGTGTTTTCGCAAAGCAATGAACCATCTTCTCAGGTGGCCTCAACCTGGGAATCAGTTAAAACAGGCTTTCAAAAACTCAAGTCCAACATTGATGCAAAGAAGTTCGTCCCTTTACGCCAGATTCATGAAGCTACGCACTCCCGAGTCTCCTCATCTGAATCTCTTGATGAAATATTTGAGAGAATAAAGAGGCCAATGGCACAACCAAGGCAGCAAGATTATGACTCGGATAACGATATGGACTCTTGAAATAAGAGATGACAGATGATGATATTAACAGACTTTAGCAGAAGACAGCAGTTAAAGCTTTACACTTTATGTATATTGAGCTTGCTTGCAATTTTGGGAAATGGATGATTTACAGATCAGCAAATTTTGTATCATAAACTAGTTCAGTGGCAGCAATTTTTTGTGAGAATTGGCTAATATCAGAGACTGTTTCCTTTCCTCACGTTGAGTGAAGATAAAAGAAAAGTAATGCC
The DNA here is from genome assembly GCA_036186865.1 of Eustoma russellianum. Classification (NCBI taxonomy): domain Eukaryota; kingdom Viridiplantae; phylum Streptophyta; class Magnoliopsida; order Gentianales; family Gentianaceae; genus Eustoma; species Eustoma russellianum. The sequence continues at coordinate 1,118,698 of AP025074.1, read as the reverse complement.
TGCCAGCCTTGTCCAAAGAGAATATATGTATCCCATACTGTTGATTTGGGAAAGGATCCTTCCCCCCCCCCCCCAAAAAAAAAAAAAAAACAAAAACAAAAAAACCCCAACCCACTCCCCCGTCCCACTTAGGAAAAAATTAACATTGTCAATTGACTATCTAAATTGAATTTATGGTGCTGAAGTGAGAAAAAGACGTTAAAACGGGAGTACGTCCTACTTATTTTTGACTCCAAAAACGTCTCATGTAAAGTGGAAAAATCATATTTCAACATATATGCAAGACTACAAAACCAATAAAAACACTCCAAAATGACTAGTTGGCAAGGAGTTATACACTTGGCACAAATGATGGCATATATCTCTGTTTTTGAAAGCTTAATACAGCTGAATTGGTCAGCTTATATCCTAACCAAGTTGTTGTGATGGTTGAACAAACGGTGGAGAAGGAAGTGGCTATCCAAACCACATGATTTTTCAGAAAATTTCAGCATAAACATACGAGTTGAAGTGTTTCAATCATATCTCTTGAAGGTGCCAACTATGCAAGGTGGTGAGATGGTCATCCAATCAAGTGAAGACAAGTAAGATTGATGACATTGAATATGACATGTGGGCATCCTAGTCAACAAACAGTTGCTCACACCTATAAATAGGAGTAGAATTGAAGAAGGAAGACAACACCTTGAGCTCTCTTCTTCCTTACTTCTTATTCTTCTCCATTCTTGTTCCTCATACTTGCAGCTGAAGTTATAGTGTTTTTGAGTTGTCTCTTTGCTTCATTTACACCTCTTGTATTTATAAAAGTTTTAATTGATTAGTCGTTCTATAAGGCTACATCAATAGGTGGTGAGGTGATTATGTTCTTGTACTGTAAAGGTGTTGTGATCAAGTCTTTATTAGGTTTGTTGTATAACCCAAAAATCAAGTACTTTGAAAGGTGTAAAATGTTCTTTATATAGTGAAAATCCAAGAAAATGTGTTCCTTGGGATTAGAGTATGTCACATTGACCGAACCAAGATAATTCTTAGTGTCTTCGTCTTTTTTATGTTTCTGTCCATTTTTCACAGTTTCAGAAATCAACTTTACACGAATTTTTAAAATAGCAAAACGTTTTCAAAATCTTTGATTTCCAATGACAATAAACTTAAGAATGTTACCTTTCATTTGCCAAAAAAAAAAAATCATCGATTTTGAACAAAGAAAAGTTAATTGTTTGGTCTTTGAAAGATTAATGCTCTATTCTGCTAACAGATTGATCAGTCTTCAAGAAACGTACACTTTTAGTCATATTAAGCATAGTTCATGGTCAAGACCTTTTGGAAAAATTAAATAGACATCTGAAGGGTTATTTTGGCATAAGAATCAATCTTTTTGACCAAGAATATAAAATGTTATATTCAAAATTTGTTAACTTTCTGTCTAAAACAGTTCAGACTGACCATCTGAAGTTTTACACTCGTTTGAAGGGTCAAAAGATGTTAATTTTTATCTATTTTTGGACAAAATGAATTTAACTATTTGAAGTTTATTTATGTAAAATTTTATAATTTTTGGAGTTGTATATTATACTGTAATTTTTTTAAAAAACAGATACGGCTTATGAAAATTTTCAGTATCAGATTTGAAGGGATTTTTCGAAGGATTAAATATAGTGCAATTTCTGCTAACTACTATTCACCCTCTCTCCGTCCTCCCTCTTTTAGTGATACTTGTGCAGATGTTACGGTCCATCATCCATGATAGCCTTCACTTATGCAAATAAAATTTTCCAGCGAGAGAACTCGAGAAGTGGCAAGAAAGTTAATTTGAAGGGATATCAGAAAGTGTTGGTCTTGAAGAAGGGCACATAGAGAAAGAAGTGCAGTGGGATTCAGACTTTCAAATATTTATAGCAAACTTCTATCCTCCATGTCCTCAGCCTGAAGTTGCAATGGGCATGCCTCCACATTCAGATCATGGGCTTTTGACCCTTTTACAAAATGAAGTTCTAGCAACAACAATAACACATATCCATTATATCACAACGACAGCAAAAGTTATCGCTAGGATCTGGAGAGGATTAGAGACAGAAAAACAATTCCTCTATCCCAAAGGATAGAGAGTTTGCTTCCAGCGAGACCCCAGCTCTATATGTACCTACGTAGACAAATAATGCAAGACAAACAATAAAAAAGCAAACACAAACACAAAAAAAGTACAAAGTTGCCTAAAATATAGATAGTATTTAATCCCCTAAATATAATTTAAGGTGTCCATATATCATGTCTAAACTTTGTTAACTTTAATCTCATGTCTCTATGAACTTCTATCTTGGATCATGTCCTCAGAAATGTGCAAATCTAATAGGTCATAACTAATCCACTTATTCCAAAATAGTTTGAGTCTGACTTTACTCGATCATCGCGAGGTAAATTATATTGTTCATGTGTCTATTGTTGTGTATTTACACCATAAATCATAAATCAGAGAGGGTACAAAGCTTCGAACTTTGATTGACACTAAAAAAATACGACATTTATTACTAGGCCTAAATAAAACCCTATGTATATATTATGTATAAGTCGTTCTTACTTACATGCATACACATATGTACACACGACAAACATATATATAGGGTTCTCCATGGGTGGTCTTGTAAATATGGTTTGATCATTTCTATTATTGGAACAAAAAGTAAAATCCCTCACCCCGAGGGTCTTTACCGTCCCAGTCTCAATGAGCATGTGTGAAGAATGCAAATCAGGAGTCCAGCCTCTTAGATTGGATGAGATATTACGCAGTGACCCACACAAGGTGTACCTCCACAAACCAGACCTTTGGCTTATCAGCAGAGGAATACTTACATCGTGCGTGCCTCTGGAATCGAATTCTTGACCTCTTAGAGCAAATCTCAACCCGAATAGCAACTGGATTATTACAAGTACATGATGTGTAAATATTAACATACATCGAGGAGTTGAGTTTTTAAACTTATTTTGAACTTCAAGAAAAAAAAATGAATTAGAAACGAGCATGTTGAACTTGAGCTCGAACATTGAAATTAGGTTGCACAATAGTTTTCTTATGCTTTAGTAGGAAGTATGAGTTGTCTTAGTAGTTACTTTAAGTCAATGGATGTATACGGAGAATATCACATAAACAGGTGGGTTGTGCTTTAAACAAAGGTATTTATTTTCTATTTGCCTATATATGTCTTTTAGTTAAGAAGTAGTAAATATTATGATGCTTAGTACTATATTACTCCTAATTTAGGATACAGGCGAAGTTGATGAGTTCAACATTCTTGTGTCACCACATGGGGCACAGTTAGTTGACCAACATGTTCCTAATGGACATAAATTGCCCTATAAAGACTCGCTTTCGCTATGGCTCCTGTGGGTTTTTCTTAATCAAGCCACTGCCTATAGGTCGCCGACTCATTCTTCAACAGGCACGCAGATTCATTCTCTTCATAAAAAATAGGGGGTAGAACGAACTCATCCTTGGCTGCTATGAAAGATATCGGCTTTGCGTTTCTCTATGCATCTGCGGTCATCCAGCCAACTTTGCTCTTTTGAAGGTGAAAGAGCGGTTACTTCTTTTGAACATATATACGCGCTCTATCTTATATACGTCACCTGCTCCACTTGAAAAACTCATATGAAATATTTACAATCCTAACCTATTCTTTGCTCGTTCCAAGTGAGCGCTGACCGCGGTTACAGAATCGCCCGCAGGGTGTTCAATAAGAGTTGTGACTCTAAAAAGAGAACAAGCTCTCAAAAGTGAAGTCAACAGAGTCGACAATCACTCTCTAATCCCTCTTTCATGCCCACATATCTTTCGATGAATTTGAAAGTGCCAGCGAGGCACGGGCTTAGCAAGTGAATCGGCAAAAGCAGTGTCATGGAATCCATTCCCAAAGGTTGGCTCAGACTCTCAGGAGTTGGTCAATATGTCTACCACTGGATAGCCAGTTGGTCAGGGATGATACACCAGGGTGCATGGCGATACACCGATGATGGTGACCACCAGTGCCTCTCTCTCTGAAGACGATAAGCAATGCATGAACTTTTACAAGAGTGCCAAGATTGGACTTAACCGGACGTTTTTTGGTGAGGGGGCAAGAAGAGTGCTCCAGGAGGTGAGAATGAGGAAGCCAGGGGAAGATTATAGGGTATAGGATCTCCTCGCCCACTTTTCCTCACCGTACGACACGTGGGGGTGGTGAGGCTAGATGAGAGTCACCCGCATCTAGCCTCATCACCCCCACCCTACCGCACGTGTCGTGCAGTTATAAGTGGGGTGAGGAAAAGTTGGGTGAGGAGATCACATTCCAGATTATAGCACCACCATGTCCACCCCAACTGTTGGCGGCTGCAGTTGCCAGTTGCCATCCTACTGCCCCTTTATGCGTGTGAAGTGGAACAACATTACCCCGTTGCCTTAGAGGCTCCCATCTATGGCGTGGTATGGAAAAATCGGATGTACGCAAACATACTCATGTGTTAGAAACACACAGAGATTGTTTCTCAATGACCCATAATGATGCGTCAAGGTATATGTCGATCGACTGCTACACATCCAATTTAGTGAGTCATTTTGCTTTATTCCATCATATTTCAAATTCAAGAAAGATTGTGTACTTAGACTCCATTTGAATGGAAACTGAAATGGAAGCTTAACCGCTGCAATATTGTGTCTATGTTTTACATTATAGCCCAAACCAAGTTTTTATGTTTTTTCCTTTTTTACGAGTGATCATGCCCCATTTGCATGCGACTATCTTTCAACTGTTAGCATCTTTGTGCAAGAATAAGACGCAAATTTTTTTTTAAAAAAAACACACACACACACACAAATTGAAAAGCTATACTTAGTCATTAGGCCTTTCGTGACATCACATGATCACCATAAAAGAAAAAACACAACCGAATTCTCAACGCAAAGAGCGACTGCATAACAACAATAGGGACTTCAACAGGCATGTAGCCTTCTTATACAAGTTCAAATTCAAAGTTTATCAGCCAGTACATATCACTCCATCAATATATTTAAACGCAGCAGACCACTACTCGCCGAAACCGCCGCTCGAGAGACTTGTTCAGTCACTGAGCACTCAGAACTTCAATCTCAAAGACCAAAACAGAGTTTGGTTGAATACCCCAGGCTGGGAATCCACCAGAGCCGTAAGCATAGTCAGGAGAACACTGCAAAACAAAAAAAAAAAAGAAAAGGTAAAAGGACACTAGAAACATATCCAGCAACACAAATGATGAGTTCACAGGCATATCAGGACAGAAGACTACTACATCCAAACGAGGTAATAAGTTAGTGTAAGGTAGCATCAGCAGAATCACATATAGTTCTGTCCTCCTCGCCCCCACCCCTTTTCTCTCTCCTTTTTCCCTGTTATCAACCTCCTTTTTTTTCTTTCTTTTTTTTTTTTTTTTGGTAATCTCCATGTTACCAAGTTAAATAAAACATAAAGTTTATCAGAGGCCAGAAAGCAGCGTCCCAAAAAGAGAAAGAGACCGAATTATGAGAGTTAGAAAGGAAATGGTGAAGAACAGTTTGGCAGAATCAGTAGCACTGTAATGTAGTGGTATAATTTAACATGATAAAAATTAGTAGCCCCAGAGATATTTTAACTTGATGCAACAGGACTTGTTTTTCATGTGGAGAATCCCAGGGAATTTTAGATTATTCGTTAGCTTCAGGTATGTCAAAGACAATCGAGCTTTCTTTTTTCCTTTTGGGGTTTTGAGGGGGAGGAGGCCATAGTACCAGTGTTCTCCCCATCCCTTACATCAAATGACACAATATAAAAACAAAAAATCATAAGAAATCATAACAAGGACCAAGGAGCTGGCAAAGAAAATCAACTAACTTGACCAGGGTTTATTGTTCCTAGTCAAGACAGCTCATCTTCTCATGCCTTCGAGGTCTCACATTCACTAACAAGAATATTGTTGTAACTCAGGCTGCTGATGCTTAGCTAAGTTTCATGCTTCATGCAAATTTAGCTATATGGTTTATTTGACACAATTGTGTCCCACACCAAGCAACAATTTTTCTGAGACAATTGTTCCTTCCAGACGTCCCCATCAAAACTTAATGAAGGGTAATATTATATTTATCATGTAACACAACCAAACACATCTATCCCTAGTCACAAATCCTTTTAAATCAACATGGATTCAGCTCTTGATCTATAGGGTGCATATAAAATCCGAAACAGGGTTCCTTAGGAGTTCTAATCTGCAGTATGAATTCCCCTACACCATCTCCACAGTCCCTACATATATCATTCAAAAATTCCTATTATCTGATCTGACATACAGCAAAATTATAGATCAGAAGAAAAAAAAAACTATCCACAATAAATAAGCAAGGAAGCATGGAAAATGGCATCAAGGTGCTCTGCTTTACCGTCAAGCGAGCAACTTCTCCCACTTGCATTCCCAAGACGCCTTCGTCCCATCCTGAACAAAACAGTAGGAAGAGCAACTAAGAAATAACTACATATTATGGGCCAAGAAGATTGAGCTTTGGACATCTAGCAAGCACACAAGAAACACAATATAAGACCAGTGTTCTACGAGACATCCATAGTATGAGAATCTTAGAAGACACAATACAAAACCATCAAAATGTGTGCCTTTAAGGCTCCTAAAACAACAATATCAACAGTTACTAAAGCAGGTTAACTCAATCTAGTAGAAAGTCTCTATCTGCAGAAACTTTGATCATAAAAACTGTAACTTTATATAAAGAACCCCCAAAAGCTTCATGATTAACGTAACTGGCTTAGTCCTCTTTCTTTTTATTCCACTTCTTCCGGTTATTAGTATTGCCAAGACAATATCCCAAACGTCAAACCCTGACAATTATCCTCAATTTTCTGGAGCATCCAAAGGCTTCAGTCCTATAAAGTCTGCAAGAAATGGTTTCATCACACTACAAACCGGAAGCTTATTCTCTCCACAACACCCAATATCCATTTGAATTCTATCATGAAACACAACAAAACGCAAGGTTACTGCTGGCAAAGGGTGATAAAACATTCCAGTAGCAGGTTGAAGAAAATAAATATACAACATTTCATGAAGTAGCAGATTGAAGGCTACATATACAACAAATTATGGCATGAAGTGCTTAGCTTAGACGCCAAAAAAAAAAACAACTTTGCACAAATCTCTTTAAGTAACATCAAAATTTACCTTTTATGACTTTTCCCAGGCCAACCTGAAAAGAAAATGGCTGCTGCCCTGGATCCTTCGTGCTAAACAAAAATAAATATATAAATAAATAAACGATCAAATACAGCAAAAAGATTTTTAAGCGTTTTTTAGTCCAAGCCGTCTGCTCCTTCCTCCACACACACACAAAAGTATATCTAGAAAGGAAATTTTTTTCGTATATAACCCTACTTCACTCACCTCCAGAAGACCTTAGTTAGATCTCTGTCCTTACCTGCATTAAATTAGTAGGTTCTCGATTAAGTACTTCAATAAAATGAACACAAAAACTCCCAATAATAACAAAAATCATCGAGGACTACTCCGATAGAAATCTAAAAATTCCGTGGAAAGGCAAGGAAGAAGAGTCTAGAAAGTTCGAAAGCTAACCGTAACCGGTGCAGTGAACAGTGACAGTCTGACCGGGTACTGGCTTGGGTCCGGTGCCGGCTCTCACAACTTGCTTTTCAACTCCCATTCTTTTGTCGATCGAAGCCGGTGATATTGATCTCTCTTCTCCGACCGGTCTCAAGGGTTAGATAATGGTATATGCAGTCCCGCCGGCTATATAACACGTGAATGTCCCGTGCGCTTGGGTATGACTTCGCGGATGAGATCAGAGGAGGCATGAAGCAAAATATAATGACTCTAATCACGTAAAACCATGTGCACAAAAGGGCCCGCTGTTTATTTTTTTCTTTTTCTTTTAAAAAAACTCTTTTATACACGTGACGTCGCGTGATTGGAGGCCTCATATTTTGGCTCATATGAGCCTGCTCAGATGTCATCCCATGACTTCGTACCCAAATTTGCGCTTTTGGTCCCGAATCTTTTCCTCGGAAAGGGATCACTTTTTATATATATAGCAGTAACTTGTGAGTATTTACAGCAAAAGACTCCTACAGTGTTTACATACAACTATGAATACACGCAGTGCGATCCCATGCTAGTCTAATGTTTCGTGCGCGCTCAAAAATCTGATGCATCGTGACATGATCTTCCGGTTGCAGTGCGATCCCATGCTAGTCTAGTCCCGAATCTTTTCACTTTGTCCTAAATTGATCTTCTCCGACCGGTCTCACGGGTTGTTTTTACTTTTTAATTTGATTTATTTAAATCTTTAATTGCAATGATTTATTTAGTGGCGTTTGGAGAGTATGAAATAGAAGAATAAAAATCATTTTAAATGTTCTATATGTATTTTTTTAGTATATTAGAATAGTTCTATGATATGAAAGAATAATATTTGAAAATCCTTCATAACTTTCTTATTCTTAGGTATCATTTTGATTCTAGCCCAAGAATTAATTAATAGCTATTATTCATTCTATCTTTTATATCAAACGACTGCAGAGTTTATCCATCAACTGCGTGTTGATTTCGATGTCTATCAATCTGATTCTGATTCCAGAACTAAACCAAACGCCCTAGCTTCTAGTGCTTGCAATTTTAAAATGTAACTTTTTCGTTTTTATGGTAATAAATGTTGTTAAATATTTTGGAATCTCATACATTTCATACATGAAAAGGGGTGGGATCACGCCACCCTCCTTTTCCCTCATCCACCTCTCCACTGTCTGTCATATGGCATCCATTCATCCTTATACGCCCTTTACTGGTCATTCCTTACATAACTTCACCGAGCCTAATACTGTCACGTGGGGGTTCAGATTCCCTCACCGCCCTTCCCTCACCGCACGCGTCACCGCGTGACACGTAGCAGCAGGGAAGGGTGGTGGGGCTGGATGAAAGTTACCCTCATCCAGCCTTACCACCCCTCTCTGCCGCTACGTGTCACGTGGTGGAAAGTGGGGTGACTCACGTGCGGTGAGGTGATCCCATCCCGTCACGTGGTGGACGGTGAAAAAGGAAAACAGGGAGAAGTGGGTTTGGTAATCCCTAAGGGATACTAGAGTAAATGTCATTCATTAGTGGTGCTTCATGACATTGACGTTTGCACATGTCAAGCCGTTGATTTGATGATATGTTATTAAATTTTAATATATTAAATGCATTACTTTTTATGTTCCTTTTATAGGTACACTCTAAAGAGGACATGCCTTTTTCTTAATTTTTTTTTAAACAAGATACAACATTCCTTTGGTTTTTTAAGAAAAATACAATTCTGAATAATAACAATTTCTGGAAATTTTTTGGCAAACAATTCATTAGGAGATAGATGGTGTTTGGGTCCCATCCCCCTTATGATTACATGGTAAAGAGTTCATATTTTTGGTAGTAAAAGTTATTAAAAACGAATAAAATGTTTAGTTAGTGCTTCATGTTTGTACGAAAACAAATTTTGGTAGTAAAAGTTATTAAAAACGAATAATTTCAACCAGAAAATGATTTATTCGACCTTAGACACTAATTACAAAAGTTAAAACATTGGTTTATCTATACATACAATCTTCGACCCTACTGTGTTATATTTTCAAAAACATGAAGCAACGTTATACTTGGCTATGACTCGAAACGAGTCGAACCAAACCGAATACTGAGTTTTCAAGTTTGAATTTGTTCAGGTAAACAAATAATTTGGCTCAGCTCGTTTAGTGTAACGAGCTTAAAAATTTGTTTGAGTTTGGTTCAAAAACGTTATAACTCTTTAAACGAATAGAATAGTTCGCGAACAGTTTGGCTCGTTTAGTAAACGAATACAATTATGTGTTTAAATTTGGTTAATTAAAATTAACGAGTGAACTTAAATCAAATACAAACCAAACTTGAACGTGAACAGTTTGGTTCGTTTAACGCCTCTATATTTCGCCAACTGTCTTCATGCATGAATGGTCGTAAAATACTTGTAGAAGTTAAATTTTATAGCGAGATATAAGTTCATTTTTATTTTCTAGGATCAAAGGCTAAAACATGCATATACTAGAAGTGAAACACTTCGTATACTTCGAAAAAATCTGACGCCAAAAACTATTGTATACTTTATGCTCTTGTCTAAGCATAGCATTTGACACGCACAAGTTCAATGCTTTTTCTTCAATTTTGGAAAAAAGATATACAAAAGTTTTTTAAATGTGTTCTAATTTAATGTAAAGTCAAGTTACAAAATTGAATAGAATTGTCTATGCTAAACCTTCAATTATGAAATCTGGAACAAGTATGCTGAAGGTTTGGTGGAGATACAGAAATCTCAGTTTGACGATTTGGCAGGCATGCCAAACGCCCGACCTAAAGTTCTATATGATTCCAGTGTATATAAAACTCTAGTATGGAACATTCGGCTAGCTTATTGTCAAGAGAATCATTGGTGTCTTTCCACGATTTGGGGGTCAGATGAGAAGAGGTAAATTTGTAGGTAAAATATAAGGTCTCCAATCACACGCTGCCACGTGTACAAAAAGGACAAATGTTTAAAGTTTTTTTTTGTTTTTTTTAAATAATAGATTGTACACGTGGCAGCGTGTGATTGGAGACCTCATATTTTACCTACAAATCTACCTCATGTGATCTGACCCGCACGATTTGATGCATGGTTTCGATTTGGGACACCTCCATTTAATCTTGAAGGACTATTAATTGTTTTTAGAGGTTGAATTCTGCATAGATGTCAAATATTATCCACCATTTAATGAGTCAAGCTCTACAAAATTATATTCTGCAAAATTATATCTTTTACCCACCATTTAATGAGTCACGGAAGATATATTTGAAGAAAAAATATTCTCCAAAATTATATCTTTTATCTCATGTTCTAAGCACTTCATATTGGAAGCTCAATCTTCTTCTCGTAAAGCAAATGACAAGAGAAAGTCGTTATATCTTGGGAGGTATTTGTCGAGTAGTTCATCTTGCTCACCTGGTGGAGACAATTTTACTTTAAGGACAGTAACTTTGTTACGTCTCGATTATTTCATTTTATTTGATCTTTTATGTCTGTTTAGTTACTATATCTCATCATATTTTTCAACAATCTGAAAGCAAAATTTTGAGAATGATATTATTCGAAATGAAGAAACTCAGAAAGGAAGAACAAAGGAAATGATAATAAAAATGACTTATATGTTGTCATTTCTATGGCATTCTTCATCTTTAAAATCACAAATTATGGGAGTTGAATCTTCAACGAAATATCATAGAGAAGGAGATTTTTACAAAGAGATCAACATAATGTCGCTACCATTTCTTTCGGCCTGTGGGGTTGATGTTTCCTTGAAATGTTGAACACGAGTTTACAACAAATCGGTTCTTAAAAGAACTAAAGGGGTTGATAGACGTCTAAAAAGTACCCGACGAAGGACAAAGGTGGATTCAACAATTCTTGCCAATGAATGAAAAGGACAAATCAATGGGAATGTCAACATTGTGAAAGACAAGGACATCATTACACTGATCATCTTCTTCGAGGTAACTCTTGTTGGTAGTGCAATAGAATGGGTGATAGACGTTATGTCTGCTAAATACATTGAAATTGGTAGATATTTATTTCTTGAAATTCGAGAGATAAAAAGCGGTAAACAAATTCTGTTTCGGCGACCCGAATCCGTGACCTTAAGGTCACAAAGCAGCAATCTTACTAGTTGCTCAAAGGCCCGTCCTCATATAACCTTACCAGTTGCTGAAAAGTCCGTCCTAATATAAAAGAATATTATTATGCCTCTTATTTTAATCATTTTTTTTTTGGATGGGTGGGGGGAGTGGGTCCTTTTGTTTCAATCATATTGATTTTGCTAAGTTAGGACTTCTCTTCGTGTATCTTATTATGAATCCATGATCATGATTAATTATCAACCAATTAAATAGTTCGTCAAGACATTTGTGTGGAGCTAACTCCACTTAAAAGTTATTTCAAAGGTAATAAATGTACTGCTATGAAATTCAGACCAATTTATAGTTCGTCCACTAACTTTTAAGGTTATGTTCAATGTTAAACCCCAAACAATTCTGAATAGAGTGAATTCCAACAAATCGGACCGTTAATCTGGTTAGATGTTACGCAAACGAAGTTGATCGGATGTCAATATATATAGCAAAGTATACTAGATGTCACAAACTATAAGAAAACCTTTAGTCATTGTCTTTTTTACTTCCTATATGATAAAAATATTATCATAGTTTGAATTAAATATATAATTTAAAAAAATCAAACTGTTTTGTTCACTATTCTTATGTCATTGTTACTAGGTTAATTGAGATAAAAATAAAAAAATTATGTAAAGTATTTTTTTAAGTCAAATCATGTAAATATTAATTGAAAAAATAGTTCCATTTCCCCTCTCCTCCATTATCGCGTTCAAAAATTTCAAAACCATCATGGCCGTTGCCTTGCCTCCTCTGAATCCATGACCACTGTTAATCCATCTTCTCCTAAAAGAATCTCCCAAGTGGCAACCTCTACTCTCCATGGATCGGGTTTCAGCTTTCGAAATATAATATACAAGTTTAATTCTAACGATAGATTTTGATTTCGTTCGAATATTATTTAGTATGTGTTTGTTGTATTTTTTGTTATAATATCCAAGTTTGTGATGTCTATTTCCGTTTATACACGTATCCCCACCAAATTTAAGAACCGTTTAGCCCCCAGGGGCATAGTCCATTGGTAAGTGGTAAAGGTGATTGGGGCTAGAACCCCGACGTCCCGAGTTCGAGTCCGTGTGGAGACAATCCTTGTTGAAATATTACAAGGGTTGTCTCTGGGCTGACTGAGTCTCGTGTGTCCTCTCCCTTTGCAGGGCTGCCGGTGGAGCACATCCCTCGATTTACATCCCACCTGACTAAGGGGCCTCTGGTACAGGTGGGGGGAGAACTCACTCCCTCATCAAAGAACCGTTTCCCATAATAATTTCCTCAATTTTCGACCCAAACAAAACCAGTAGCACAAAAAGTACCGAGTAAACAAAGAACACCTTGTCCCAGAGCATAGTTCAGTTGATATTCAAGTTGATATTTGCTTCAAGAGGTCAATAGTTCGAATCCAGAGACGTGCACAGTGTGTGTTCCTCTGTTGTTAAGCCAAAAGCTTGGTTTGTAAGAGGACACCTTATGTGGATAACTGCGTAAGATCTCATCCAATGTAAGAGACTATTGGACTCCTGATTTACATCCCTCACACATAATCTTTGGACTGAGACGATGGAGACCTCCGTACGAGAAAACATCCCCCTCCCCGCTCCCGTGAAGCCACGGTCCCCACACGCATGCTCATAATAGCAAACGCTTTCTTCATCGTTCATATTTTGAGCCAAACACCAAGGCCCCGTTTCCCTTGCTTTCTCCATCACCCATAAATCATTCCCTTTTTAAGCTTCTTCTTTCCTCGACACCTCTCTCATCACATTTCTTATTTCTTCAACAAATTCCTCATTTTTCTTGCATTCTTCCCCCTGATTTCTTCTCTCTTTCTCTCTGGTTGGTTTTATAACAGTGTCAGTTACATAAAAAAGAAACAGAAAAAGACAATCTTTCATCAAGATAGCATGTAAACCCACATGTAAAATTGACCTGTTTTTTACCTAAATTCATTGAGAAAGAGAACCCTTTTAGGATTTATCATGGAGATTGCGAGGATTAGGGGATTGATGCTCCTTTGGTGCAAGATAAGAAGCAATCGTGCAGCTCTTGTGGGTGGGAATCACACCGCCGCCAGATTTTGCACTCGCTAAGTTGTTTTTCTTTAACCCGCTGGCTTTAAAATTTCCTTTCTTTTTAGAAAAAAAACACTGAAATTTTTCTTCAAGATTGCAGCTTTTTTTATGTGATTTGCTGCATTTGATTGTGAAGATCAAGAAATACTCTGTTTCTGTGTTTTCGGGGGAAAAATGGATTTGGTTCATTTGCGTAGAGCGAGAAAAGGAATCAAGATGAAGGAGCTGAATTCCTTTGGAATGGGAATCATGGGATTGAATCGTGGTGCCCTTTTGATCATTAGGCTTCCCGATTCGAGGATTTTGCGTATCATGTCAAGATCATTGTTTTTAGCCATCTTTCTGCTCACATTGCCTTCAATTCGTTCTGTTTTTAGAGATGGCTTGAATTCTATTGAAAAATCTGATAATGGATTTGATCCCTCTGATTTAAAGTTGCTGCAGATCCTTTTTCCTGATTTGGTTGAAGAAGGACTCCTCAAGAAAGGTCACAAGGGCCTCATAGTTGGCTCTGGTGTAGGTGAAAATTTGGAAACTTTCGAGTTTTGGGGGAAATATGGCATTGAATTGATTCCACATGTGGAATCTAATTTGGACGATAACAAATCAGTCCCAAATGAGTCGCTTGATTTTGTATTTGGATTGAACTTCAAGAGTATAATGCCGGTTGATCGAGTTCTTAAGGCAGGTGGCATTGTGATTACACAATTAGGCAATGAACCTTTAGGCCTTCTTCAAAGGCTACCAAACTATAGGATTGTGTATCTAAGAAGATTTCAGAACACAATGGTGGCAATGAGAAAAGTTGGATCAAAAGAAAATTCAAATGATCCAATTAAAAAGCTGATCCCTTGTGGGATTTCACAAGAAGCAAGAAAACTAGCATTGACAAGCTTGGAAGATTTATTGCTCGAGCCACCCCGTCGAGCATTGAAGTCTAAAGACAAATTATGGAGATTTAAGTTCCTCCCTGACTTGTTAGGAGACTCCCTTGAGTCATATCCACGTCGAATTTTCGTGTCTGATGAGAAAAGTGGTGTTGAAGATTGGTTTCACAACAATTATCCCACTAGAAATCAGTACTTTGAAGTGTACAATTTGGAGCTGAATGCTAATAAAGATGTTAGGATTGAGAAATCATCAAGAAACAAGGGGGCATCAGAGTGGTTGAGGAACAATGTGAGACGAGAAGACTTTGTAGTGATGAAGGCAGAAGCACAAGTGGTGGAGGAGATGATGACAGAGAATACAATATGCTTAGTGGATGAGTTGTTCTTGGAGTGCAAGAATCAATGGCAACAAAAAGAAAGCAAGAGGGCTTATTGGCAGTGTTTGGCATTGTATGGGAGTTTGAGAGATCAAGGAGTTGCTGTGCATCAATGGTGGAGCTGATTGAATTTTGATTATTGAAATGAGGCCTTGGATGTGTCTGGCCTATTTGCTGTTGTTTATCATTGTTCTCATTTTAGATGTTTGCTTTATGATATCTAAACCAACCCCCAAAGTCATTGGTGTAAAAGAAGCTGATAGCTATGATAAGAAAGGGGATATGGAAGTATGAAATTAATGCAATAATTTATACTGTTATTCTTCCTGTTTATGTTTTATTCTTTTTCTTTTTTTCTTCCCCGTATTTTGTTTGCAACTTGTTTCCTTTCTAATGGAACCAAAAACAATCTTTATTGACTTTGGAATATATGATATAATAAAGCAAAATGACTCACTAAATTGGTTGCGCTTTTATATTGTGAAGTAACTGTTGATCGATACAGCTTGACGCAATTTTCATTATGGGCTATCGAGAAACAATCTGTGTTTCTAACATATAGGTATGATTGCATATATCCGACCTTCCATACCTCGTCATAGGCGGAAGTCTTTAAGGCATTGTGGTAATGTAGTAGTATTTTATTTGCAACTGGTAACAAGGGAGAAAAAGGATGCAGAAAAGAGAGTGAAATTGGCAATTCTATCTATTTTCAAAACTAAAAATAAAAATTTATATGTGAATTTGGCATTAAATAAGACAGGAGTGAAAGTGACAATCTATTCAATTTTTGAAAATTTTATGTGGAAATATGACTTTGTAAATATCGAAAACAACGAGGATGAAAAGACTAGCAGCCAAATAACATCCATAAAAAGAAATATAAACGATAATGACACATGTTTAAAAATATTATATCATTAAAATTCTTCATTTTCAACAGCATCTAATTTATCATAATAGATAAAACATCTTTTATCTCTTTTTTATATCTTTAATTCCACTACATTGAATGATATAATTTTAAGTATATTAGTTTCATCAATTTTCATATATTGATCATATTTAATAGATTAGGAGACAAGATAAGGAAACATACCAATGATTATATGTGATCATAAATTCAGAATACAATTCTAGCAAGAAGAGGTTTAGATCTGAAAAACTAATGGTGAGTCAAATATGAGACATCCAATCACGCGGCGCTATGTGTACAAATTGGTCGGCGGTTTATTTAAACAGTGTCATACGTGACGGTGTGTGTTTGAAGGACTCATATTTTGCCTCACCGTTGACCTTCCTAGATCTGAACCCAGCAAGAAGTCACTATTCTCCAGAAGCTCACGAGCAAGTGGAACAATAGCTAGATGTGACTGAACGGAATGAAATTTGACACGCTTGTGACTGAACGGAATGAAATTTGACACGCTTCTGTCTAGTATCTGAAATAATCGTGATTTAAATTATTATTTAAGTTATTACTTATTATGACTAAGTCAAAATCTGATCTGAATAAGATAAAAAGGGCGTTCTCTGATTTGGACGTCTGTTTCTGCCGCGTCTAGAAAAAGGACGGATTGTTTTGCGATCTTATGAAAAATATTCAATATAACACTCTGTGATCGTTGTGGTACCTTTCCTTTACGAATAACATAATATATTTCTATAAGTAGTGTTATTTATTACACAAATGATATTTTTTATTTTTATTTCTTCTATAGTGTAAAAGCACGAGAAAACCAACACACAACTGTATACTATACTTCTGTCAGTTCATTGGCGTACAAAATACAACCACAACTTCTATTTTGATCCAAAGTCATCTGCTAATCATCCAGTACCTAAAATCACTAACCCATAACATGAATATAAATTAAGAAAGTAATGTTTTAGACCCCAAGCAATATCTTTTTCTGTTTTTGTGCTACGCTGTTGTTGTAATGTTTTAGATCCACTTTTGTACTACACAAACCCCCTTTATATAATACTTTGTTCCTAAATTTCATCCTCTTATTGAACCAACTGCTAAGATCTTGGACCACCCCATAAAGCTGGTATACGTTTGATAAGGTGATAGGTTCATTCCACATACATGTGGCTTAGCCACTTCAGGGGAACTTTGATAAAGAAAGGACTCTAGGGATGGAATTCTGGGTTCAGAAAAGTAAATCAATATATCTTGCGTTCGTAGACCATTTGAAACACATCTCTCGATTTGCAACCTGGATGTGTCAAAAGATCTTTGTTTAGTAAACTGAGGTTTGCTTCAGATAGTGTAAAAATCCAAGAACTTGCCTGTAGCAGTTTTCAGGACATCAGCCAGCAACTTGGGCACTCTAAACTCAGGTAACTCGGCTTTGGGCATAGTAGCTAGTTCAGGTAAACTTAACATTCATCCGAGTAGAGCAATCCTTGAAGACTACATATACTTGATTGATATACTTGATTGATAGACTCGAATGCAGTGCCCATAAGATTCAGTTTCCATGAATCTCTCTGTCCATAGGCAATGTCAAGTTGGTGTTTCACTTGATTTTCTATTTGAAATAATATAGGTGTTAATCTGGACAGTGATTGTGAATACAGTGTTTCCATTTCTAATGGAGTCAATGACACACTCTTTCTTAACTTTGGAATATATGGAATAAAGCAAAATGACTCACTAAATTGGATGTGCTTCTTATATTCTGTTACTAGGTGAAGTAACAGTTGATCGACATAGCTTGATGCAATTTTCATTATGGGTCATCGGGAAACAACCTCTGTGTGTTTCTAATACATGGGTATGATTGCATACATCCGACCTCTTATACCCCGCCATAGACGGGAACCTTTAAGGTAATGGAGTGAAACACACATGTGTATGGTTGCATACATCTGACCCTCCTATACCCCGTCATAGGCGAGATTCTTTAAGGCAATGGGGTAATGTTGTTGTTGTTTAGTGATTGTGAATACAGATTCATGAAAGGTGAATATCATGTGGCTAATTTATGGAGAAAACAAGAAACAGGGGAATGTGGTTGGTTTCCCATGTTTGATCAAAAGGGTGTAAAATTTTAGGTGTTATTTTAGGTCTTATAGAGAAAACAAGAAACAGGGGAATTTGTATCTTGTTTATTTTAGGTGTTGTTGAGAAAAATATACAAGAAATGACTGAAGCATAAAAGGAACATAAAAACAAGACTATGTAATCCATTGGGATACTGGAATTCATGTATGTTTTGAGTGTCTTTTCATAGTTAAGAGGGAGGAGAAAGGAAATGGAATTGTTGGGCCTGCATGAAAGTTTCGTTACTGATTTCAAATAACAAAACTACATATGCAGATAAAAAAAAATTTCTTGATTTGATGAATTTTTGTAACCAAAAAGAAACTTGATGGATTCTCATCACACAATAGAATCTAAGCAAATTTTGATTTTGAATTCTATTACAAAGCCAATACAAGAGAACAACAAGAGAGCTGATATATTCAGTAAGACACAACTTACTGCCAAAATTCGCGGTTTTTCACAGCATATTCATCATTTACTTTTGCATAGCTCCCTTCATAGTCAAGGGTCCATTTCTCAAATGTACCATTCACGAAGTCGTAGTAGCCTCCATGGATTGCAACCTTCCCCTTTTTCACCCTCTCTTCTATCCATGGATAAGTCAGCAGATTCAACAGTGACCGATTAATTGATTCCTGTCAACAGAGGGAAACAAATACACTGCTTAAGATCAGAAAGAAAATTTTAGGACCTAAAGTTCTCTGCTTTATATTGAAGAACCTATAGTTCTTTAGGCCTTTATCTTCGTATAAGTATTAAATATTTCGTCTTATCCATCAGAAATACATTGGCAACCGAGATCCCAGATATTTTAAGCAAGTAGTGCATTAGGATGCATTATATACGCCAACAGTCTTATGATAGCATCGATAGGTAGTGATCAGATACTTTTCGTTGTTCCTAAAATGAAAGTGTTATTTATTATCCATATAATAAATAAAACTTTCATTTATTTGCACCTTTCTGAAGACATGGTCCAGGATAGAAGTTCATGGAATCAGAGGATTAAGCTTAACGAGGATTAGACAGGATATAGGGGCACCTTAGAGTATATTTAGGGGCTTAGATGCTATCTATGCTTTATGTTGACTTTGCATTTTTTTTGTTATTGTTTTTGTCTTTGTCTTGCATTATATGTGCATATACACGTCTATGTCTATTTTAATAACGGGAACTACATATTTGTGTTTACTGAATTCCCTCACTAACACACTAGCACATCATATCTCTATTATTGTGTCATTTATACAGGTACATATAGAGCCGGGATCTTACTGAAAGCAAACTCTCTATCATTTGGGATAGAGGTATTGTTTGTCTGCCGCTCACCCTTCCCAGACCCTAACGATAGCTTTTGCTGCTGTTGGGATATACTGGGTATGATTGATGGATATATTTCAGATTTTTTATGTTTTCAGAATAACATATTTGAGCATTAGCATAAAGAGGTAGGCGTGCAAATAGAGTGTAAGAAGTTGAACCTTCTCGCAGTGCCTGCATTGTTGATCAAATCCCAGGTTGGAAGCAGCAGCCTTAGTGTTCAATCTTGCTGGCTTTCCAACTCTAACCCATTTTGAGATGAAGCTGCTGGATAATTAAGTAAGAGAAAAACTAGAGTTGCATCCTTGAAGAGAAAATCAAAACTGGCTCAAAAAAAATAAAAATTACTAATATGAATATCCATTCACCTTGACCCGTTGTCGTCTTGCATGCTCATCAAGGCTCTAATACCTCCACAGCAGCTGTGACCAATAACCAGTATATTCTCAACCTGCATGAACTCCGTTAGTTGTACCATACTTTTTGGTTGCGCTCTCCAATAGGTTATGTTCTAAAATACTACAACAACAACAACAACAACAATATTACCATATTGCCTTAGAGGCTCCGACCTATGGCGGAGTATGGGGGATCGGATGTACGCAACCATACCCATGTGCTAGAAACACACAGATGTTTTCCGATAACCCATAGGTTATGTTCTAAAATAATATCTAATAAAGAAAGCAACTGTAAGACAAAATACTGCACTGGTACTAGTACATATAAAAGCCAAACACTAGAATACGTAGCCAGCAGTTCCAAGTCCAAACACCACTCATGCAAAGAGAACATACTGATTTTGCAGTTTGAAATCCTAACTAATGATAAGTTTTTCTTTAAACTTGCCCAAACAATTAAAGGAAGGTTATCTTTTGTGCAACAGCATGAAATGTTATCATGTGACCTGTGAACATGTGAAAGCCAAGATTTGTGACAAAACAAGGCTGCATATATTAGACCTCTGGTAATCTGATCTCTACCAAAGCCGTAGGTACACAAGGATTAGGTTTTGCAATTTTCAAATGCTGTATCATAAGAAATGAGGAACTCATGCCGACTCTTAACTGAGAAAATAGTAGAAGATAGAATAACACATTGGTAGGCGGATTTCTTACTTCAAGAGAATTAACGGCGAATTCAAGGGCAGCATTTGTTTCTGTAGGCCCATTCTGCAACCAATGAGAGAGGTGAAAAAGAAAAAACAAAGAAGCAAACAGAGGCACATTAGGCTATGCTGACTAAGAATGTTAGCAGACACAGAGGCACATCAGACTATGCTGACGAAAAATGTTAGCATGCAAGAACTATATCCATGGTAGAGATGATCTTGTTATAGTCGTACCTCAGATCTGGAATATATAATAGCAAAAAGAATTGAACAAGCAAATCATGTAGTTATTGTAAAAAGCTATATTATTACAGACATTACCTGACAAGGAGGCACCAAATTAGCTACATTACGAACTACAAATGCCTCTCCTGCTTGAAATCCTAGGATGCTCGAAGGACAAACTCGCGAATCCGCACAAGCAATCACCATGAACTGTGAAAAGATAGCGTGGAGCTACTTAGTTTCCAGTCTCAAACTTAGGCAACAGCGAACATAGACCATGCAATGACTACCTTAGGGGATTGGCCAGTGGCAAGGTTTTGAAAATGCTCTAAGTTTTCCCTGCAGTGAATGGCAGGAGCTTCAAATAATGAAACTAACAATTACTCAGTTTACTGCTTGCTTTCATATGTGACTTACAGATATATGTCTTTCTTGAAAGCAAGGAACCGATGCTTCATCTGGCTGAAAACATCGGATTCCTTTTCTGTTAATGCAAAACCATTCTGCTTGTTATTGGGGATTTCCTCTGATAAACCAAGTGGTTCTCTCACGGCCTTCAATTTTGAAGCCGGGCCCCTGCAGATAAGGAAAGCCAATGGAAAAGGGACAACTTTCTCAATACTTTCTCATCCATATCATAGCTGATAGCTCATAAAAATCTAAGATCAAGGTGAAATGTGCTCATCTTTGCAGACCAATGTCGCCTGTGCCTCGGATGGATGTAACCTTAAAGGGTGTGTATTTCCTATAAACCAACCACCAAAATGAAATCAATACCAATAGCCAACAAATTCTGTCGAATCCAAATACTTGGAATCTTCTCAAGAAAAAAAAAACCAGCATCATAAAAAATAAGTGGTGGTTTCATACGTATATAATATAAGAATTAGGTGATTCATTGAGACCAAAGAAACCCACTTCGAAGGATCTGACCTTTAACATTCCTACACACTTGTGATCTAAAAAACCAAGGGAAAGGGAAAGTGTAGAAAAGGAGAGGCGCTAGTTGGAATAACCACAGACGTCTCAACTTCTTCTTGAGTTGTTATACGAAATTACTACTTATCGAGACAAATAATGAGCCAGAAATAGGTAGCATTATATTAGCCCTAAGAAATAGTAATTGTTATTTAATTTAAGGAAACAATAAGCTTCAAAAACCACCGATATACACAGCTGCATATTATTAGACAATAGCATTTGAACAACAAATATAAATTGAATTTCAAGTGACATAGAGCTGCTAATATCAGTTAGATGAACTCTTCAGACAATTTCAACCTATATCAGCGGACAGAAAATGGAGAAAACTCAAATTAATAACAGAGAATTCTCCAAAAAATTCAAGAAGCGTTGTAACAAAGTTGGAACCTTGAAGAACTTACTGGAGTGAAGTCGCTGATCCCAAATGGGTTCGATTAATATCCAATAATCCCAACTGGGATCCAAAAATCTGCTGAAAAATAGCAATAACATACAGCAATTCAGCTCACAACAATGTCCAAATGTTCATTTGCCCACAAAATGAAATACAGAGAGAAAGAGAAAACACTACAGCTGAGCTTTTAGCAGAAGTTCCGGTGAAATCATGGGAGAAGATACTGTTCAGAGAAGTGGATTGCAAAACTGCCCACGACATTGTATAGATGTAGCTCCTCAAGAAACTTGTATGAATTGGGTGAAATGTTCGAAGAAACAATAAAATTGGTAAAGGGTGCTCTTTGTTTTGCTCGCCTGCTTGCAAAGAAGGTAGACCTGTACATCTGCTATGACTGTGATTAGCAGGTTTTATAGTTTTAAGAGCGTTGGACCAATCAAACGACAGTTGTCTCTCCCCAAGGACGGAGAAATCTATGTTGATTCTTTAGTTGAGAAAAAAAAAAAAAAAAAAAAAAAAAAAAAGGTCAATAGTCAGTGGCTCCATGCGCCCTTTATGTCCCAGTTTAAAAAACTTCATGAAACATGTAAATAACCGTCTTCTAGGTTTATAAAATATTGTTAGGAATCCACTGCAAACTGAGTCAGCAACCTTCTAACTCAATTGCTTTTTTTCTTTGGAACTGATAAACCATAAATTGGTCGTCTGTTAGTCAACAGCAGTCAACGGTACAACTCTTGCAGTTCAGCGTCCAAGCATTGCTGTTCAGCCTTGGCTGCACTTCAGCAGGGCTGCGTGACACTCATTATATTATCGAAGAATATACCAAGGTTTGCACCTCGGCACCAACTTCAGCTTATACCCAAGTGCCGCACCTCAGACCACTTCAGCTAGATTCAACTCTGTACTTCGGCAAGGCCTAATCTTGCACTTCAGCAAAGTTTGGTTTGACACTTCGGCAAAGGAAACAAGCACGACATTACCTCGTGGGACCATCAGACAGAAGTGCAATTCAAATATAGTGACTACAGCTGGCTATTCAGCCTGTACACGCCAAGGTCACAACAGCCGGCCTATTAGTCACATCAGCCAGTCTACTGGTCACATCAGCAGACCTACGGCGTCCTAGGCTTTCTGCCCCAAGCAAACATCTCATCCGTCATCAGAGGCCAAGGGCGGAAAAAGGTTAATAAACGCAAGCTAATACAGACAAGGAGAGGGATCCGAAATCCAAACATTCACATGCTAAAGCAAATTCATACACTTTGTTCTTCAGCTCATACTGTGAGAAATACTTAACTCACCATCTAAATTATATTCTCAGGGAGAAATGGTCAAACTGACTTGAGCGTCGGAGGGTTTTTTCCTGGGCCAATCCCCCGGGACCTTTGATTTGTGCTTCCTTGTGCAGGATATTTTGGAAACTATTCCAGCTACTTTCTTTTCACCAGCTGAGGACGTTAATTTGAGGTCATCTTGACCCTTGGTGAAGATCCGGCTTCATCAGGAACAAAATGCAAAATCTCTCGTCTTGAGTGTCAGCTCTATGAAGTTTGTGAAGGATATAAATCAGGTGTCCAACGACCTTCTAGGTTGGTGAGGCTGCATACAAGGACCCACGCAAAATGTCCCTACAAACTAATATAAATGGACCAATTGCTTATACAAACTAACATAAGTAACTTTTTTTTTTTTATTTTTCCTCTTTTTCTGAGTTGAAGGATGAGTAGCTCATAAACGTTGGTTTATTTGTAGGCTTATCGAACTCAACATATAAAATATTTCTATAATAACGAGCATTGATCGAGCATGTTTGCGAATTTGCTCGTGATCTAGTTTGTTCAAATTTGTTTCAGCATTCGAAGATAATCAAATATATCTAAACCGAAATCGAATATATCTAAAACTGATCTATGTCAAACTCAAACACCTCAGAATCTTGTCCAAACGAACTCAAGTCAAGTTTGAATATGCTTATTTTTTTTAATATGTTCGATTAGACAACAAAATACTTAAGTTATCGATGGATCAAAACAATTCGCATAGTACATTTGGAAGCATTAACATGCTTGACTCGTTTGCATATCTCACCACGAGAATAACTTTTCGACCTCGAAAATCTAATATAGAAAGCCAAGTCCTACATGGTCGTTTCTTACCCACAATATTATCATTAATTAGTAGCACGTAATTATAATATGCTACTTCATAAATTAGCTTCTGGACCATCGAGTTAATATTGGTTGGTTTCCAACATGTGTTTTATGAGAATTCACAATTGATGTTTTCTTCGTTTAAAAAATATTGTCATACTAATGATAGTTTTTGATATTGTTGAGATATACTGAGTATAATTGTTGTTGTATATAATTTATGGTATAATGTTTATCAAACATCAATTAAACTATTTAAATATTTAACATAATAGTATGTCAAAATAATTTTCACATCATTTAAGACTAAAGTTTACTAAATAGTGTATAAAATATTTTAACAATTTTGATTGTGAATAATGGTTGACCATCTATGATAATATTTTTTGGATTGAATTTATGCATACCAAAAAAACAAATATTATACGACTTTAATTTAAATATAAGTCTATTTTTATTTTTTTAACATAGTGAAAATTAAAATTTGTTAAAATGTCAAAATAGATTTATATTTTGAAACCAAATAAGTATTTAAAAGCAGGTTATAACCCTAAAGATGTTTATTGGTTGAGTGAAAGCATCCCTTTTGCCGATACATGGACAAACACGTACACTTTGGACAAAATATATGATGCACTTCAGACTAACATGTAGAGGGAAGATAATTGTCTCCAACTCGATCAGGGTCATTCTACCTAAGAGAATATAGCAAATCGTCTTTTTCTGATAACAATAAAATCTCCACAAGCGAGTGAACTTTAGGTGTTCACCAAAAGTAGCTGCCAGTGTAACTATGCTTGCAGGCTGCACTACTGCAATAGAAAATTCAAATAGCAGAGTGGATACGAGATGCAATAAGTTGTTCTTCAACCTAAATGGTTGAAAGACCTGGTAATACATAAAGTTAGATGCACTCCCTATATCAACAAGGACTAGACGATCCTTCACAGTGATATTTTGTGCGACATTGACAAGAAGGTCAATTATCAAACCTTCATTGTCATAGCCCAAGGAGATCGGATTGTCAGGTATATATGTCAACTCATGCGATAATTTGGCATTCTTTTATGAGTTTTTCAGATATCAGCACCACCATTCTCTGGTCGTGACCTCAGCAGAGCGGATCCCCTAAAAATCATGTAAATGACAGCATTTACCTGGTGCTGAACTGCATCGTCAGGGTCTTCCTACTCAGCATGTCGGCATCATCTTTATACCGGACCAACCTATCTCCCTGACACTTTTCCTCAAGAGAGGGTCGGTGAAAGAGTAGCTAATTAAGTAATTATGATATCGGGTCGCAAAACTACTCTAAATGACCTTTTTCGATGAGGCATAAGTCTTTAGTTTTCTGTATCACGACCAATGTATTTATGATACTTGTAGTACAACTTATGGTCCCACTTTGACCTTGGCCCTCGCAGCAGATGCGGGTCCTTTATTTCGTCCTTCTCCATTACGACCAAGATTCTTTCTTTAGAGGCAAGCAAAGGCAAACTTTTCTTAGCTTCCAAGGCGATCAAATGTGTTGTGCTTGTCCCTGGATTCTTTGGGGGCTTTTTTCTTGGAGACTACTCAGCCAGCTTACGGTAGGCTTGCTTAGTCTCTCTCTTTCAATTTGTTTTCCTTTTCTCTATGGGTAAATTGGTGAGCTTTCTCTAAATAGGCCCTCATAGATTTTCGATTATCCTAGGTCATCTTGGAAAAGAAGTGCCCTGGCCTCAACATATTGATGAATGCTTCAACTATAACTCCATCGTTATGGTCCCCAACCTGTAGGAACTCGTCCATGAAACGTTGCATGTATTGGAGGACTGTGTCGTAACCGAAAATTTAAAAAAAAAAAAAAGAGAGATAAAAAAAATAATACTAACCAAATTAAAATTTAAAACCTAAACTAACCTTATCCTAAACTACCCCAATCCCCCTTGATTTTCGCCCCACCCCCAAAATATATGCCAGCCGTTATTTTTTTCTTCCCCATACATTTCATGCGGCTGCCAAAGGGAGGGAGGCCACCGTGAGGAAGGAAAAAAAATATAGAGAGAAAGAGAGGGAAAAGAGAGAATAAAGAAAATAGTATTGGCCACCGATATCAAATCCAACTACTTTACCTCAAGAATTCTTCGTCTAACAGGTAGGTTACCCTCCCCTCTGTCGGATTGCTTTGGATTCCCTCGCATTCTGTCTTGGGAATTATTTGATTGTTACTGCATATACATCTTTTATCTGCTCATCATGATATCTTTATGTTTTGGTATGGAAAGTTCGTGTTTGGCCTTAGATATAGATCACATAGCATGGAAATAGGCCGGAACGGGTTCAAAACGTCAGAAAACGCGTGTTTTCGGTGGTGGCGCGTGGGGCCCAAGCGCGGCCCTGACGGCGCGTGTCAGACACGCGCTGACGTGTCCATCGCTGTTGTGTTGGTCGCGTTATAATGAGACAAACCCCACTGGTTTGGGGTAAATCGGAGTTAAAACGAAGAAGTTATGGATTTTTAAGTAAAATTAGGAATTAAAAGATTAAAGAAAAAAAATAAAATAGACAGGCCAGCGCCGCCAGCCACTACTCAGCGAATTTAATTTGGCCCAATTGATAAAAAAATGGTGTAAAAGGTAAAGAGGTTCAGGGTAACGGGCTGACAGGCTCAGTAGGTAGACTGTTTTTTTTGGCGGGCCACGCCTGCAGGAAAGGGGATTGGCCCAGATACTATTTTAAAAAAAAGGCCGCTGCGGGCCTGCTGTCACTGGCGGGCCGAACCGCTGGGAAAAGAAAAGAGACCAGAATTTAAAGAGGCTTGTTAAAGAAAAAGGAAGGGTTAAATAATTTTAAAAATAAATTAAAATTTAGTAAAGGCTAACAATAATAATATATAAATAAAATAGTAATAAAATATAATAAAATGGATGTGTGTCACGTAAGGCAAAAATAAAAATAAAATAAAAAAATAATAAACGATGGATAAATATACATAAGTGATTAATTTAATATTAATAATGTTTTAATGATAAGAAAATTTAGAAACTCACTAAATAAATTAAAATAAAAGAAATAATAATTGTAGGGGAAGATAAAAATAACTAAATAAAGATTTAAGTGCTTGAAAGCCTAGGAAATATAAAATAAAGTGTGAAAACCTAAAATAAAGTCTAGAAAGATAAAATAACGGTAGAAGATAAAATACAGTAACGAACCCCACGCAACATAGGGTAACTACGCAATATAGGTAATACACAACATAGAACGGGGCATGCAACATAGGACAAACGGAAGTGTGCTAGTGTGACGCATTCATGGCACGAGCATTGCATTTGGCCTATGAGCCGTGTGGCCTGACGAGGCGTGTGATGGGTGTTGGTAATAATGGTTACCTTCATCCGATAGGACCCGGGGCATGCATAGCATAACATGGAAAAGAAAGAGCATAGCGTGCGATATTAAATGACTGCGTGTGACACGTAAATAGAAGTGCATGCATCATGATGTTGCGCATTGCATTGTTATTATTGATTACTGTTGTTCTTATTATTGAGTTATTTCAGTGCTACGTTTTGGGATACGGATCGGGTCGGGTATGTGTTATTTCTTTATTATACTTGATTTGATTTATTATTTATTTGTTTATGCTTTATTTGCTTTATTATTTATTTGTTTGTGCTTCCTTACTTTATTTATCTGCCCCATGCTTTATGTGCTTTATGTGTTACCCGACTCAGTATGTGACAGTCCCTTTTCGGGAGAGACGGGTAACCTACGAGTGACTCCTATCACTCACCCCCCTCCACCCATCCACAGGTGAGCAGGACTTTGAGTATCTCTTTGTAGAGGACGAGGCTGATCATGCGAGTTGGGGAGAGTGAGCCGGGATCGTGTGATC
The DNA here is from genome assembly GCA_036186865.1 of Eustoma russellianum. Taxonomy (NCBI): domain Eukaryota; kingdom Viridiplantae; phylum Streptophyta; class Magnoliopsida; order Gentianales; family Gentianaceae; genus Eustoma; species Eustoma russellianum. Next base: position 1,090,483 of record AP025074.1, on the reverse strand, counting down.
GGGTGCTTCCAGAGGGATAGATAGATGACTCCTTTCACTTAGACTCTTTATATGCATTCGGATTATTTCAGTATTTTTGTATCTGACGTAGCGAGTATCGACAGCTTTGATACTTGTTTTACTTTCGATGGGTTTCATTTAATAAAGATGTTTATTTTATTATCGTTTCTGCGAAAAATTTATACGTCTTTTCCGACGTGCAAAGAAGTTTGATCGACGCTTTGTAGTCCCCTTAGTGGGCTACGGCGGGTGCACCTTTCCCGAAGCTAGGGTACGGGAGCGGAGCGCTACATGTGGTATCAGAGCCGAGGCTCCAGATCCGCCTCCGAAACGCAGGATTAAATAGATCACTTAGACTTAAGCTACGATCTTCTTCAAAATAACGCTTTTACCCTTAAGCAACCAAGTAGGGTTAAGTGATGATCTTAGACCTAAGTCATGATCGGGTTAAGGGGTACGAGGGTGAGCGATCGTTTTATTTACTAATTCATCTTTCTACCCCTAGACTTTAGAGCGAATTTCCATGAACGACCAAATTACCTAAATTACCCTCAAATATTTTTTTTTGGACTAACGAAGTGTTTGTACCGGTGTAAAATTCACAGGAAAGATGCCACCCAGACGTGATCCACAGGGAAACGGGGGGAACGGAGGTGATGACCAGAGTCAGGGGACCCAAGTATTGGCTGAAGCTATGGCCACTCTGGCCAACATTGTGGCCCAACATCATCAGCACATTAATCAGCAGCTGGTACCCGCCGCCGCCGCCACCCCCACCTGGCTTACGATTCTACTACCGGGAGATGCAGGCATCTCGCGTTCCGATGTATCGAGGGACTTCCTGTCCAGAGGAGGCAGAGATCTGGTTGAAGAATGTATCTGACCAGCTCCGTTTGTTGCAAGTGCCTGAGGAGCTGAAAGTTGAGGTTGTTGCGTCCTTCCTTGAGGGAGAGGCTGAGCAGTGGTGGCACAGTGTACAGATCCGCCTGACCGCACCGGTGACATGGACCCAGTTCAAAGAGGAATTTCAGAAGTTCTATATTCCAGACAGTGTGATTCAGAAGAGGATGATCGAGTTCCAGACGCTGACACAGGGTTCTATGACAGTGGCCCAGTACACGGAGCGTTTTCATGCATTGGGTAGGTACATGCCATCTATCATGGAAAATGAGAAGGCCAAGATGCTGAAGTACAAGACTGGGTTGAACTCTCGCATTCAGACAGGGATTGTATACACGAGACCGAGGACTTATGAGGATCTTTTGGAAGCGTGCCGTGAGGTGGAGGATGACATAGCGAGAGTTGCGACCGAAGAGAGGGGCAAGAGGCCCCGTGAGGATTTCAGTTCGGGGAGATCTGGGCGCTGGGTGAAGGTGCCCCGGCGTTAGCCGTTTGGTCAGCAGCAGCCATCGAGGGACAAGGGACCAGCGCTGCCGTGCACTCACTGTGGACGTACTCATCCGGGCGAGTGTTGGAAGAAGACGAAACCTCTGTTTTCGATGCGGCAAGATAGGACATTATGCTAGGGATTGTCCAGAGCATCAGCAGCAGCCGCAGCCTCAGGGGGACCAATAGAGAGGACGACCAAAGACGAATGCTCGTGTGCACGTGATGACAGATACCGATGTCGAGGGAGCTGGTGATGTGGTGACAGGTACCTTTAATTACGCATGGTTAAATTCGTTCCTTTTAATTGAGATGTTTGTTTGTAAATAACTTTTATCGCGTAATTAATCTGGAAATGTTAGGTGCGATATTGATTAATAGAGAAAATCTCACTTATTAGCATAAGGTTTGGCCCATTACTCAGTTAGTAGCCTAACGTTGATGAAACTCACTTAACAACAACTCTTTTGCCGAAATGTCTCACTTGTAGCCAGGTGACCGTTGACCGACCGTTGACCAGCCGTTGACTTTCTCAGACCAACCAGAAGTTGACACGTGGCGACCCTTTTTAATTAAAAAAATAAAATTGTATTTTTGAATAAAGTGATATAAAAGAAATTTAAAAATTCTAAAAAATTGTAAAAATTAATTAAAAATATTTAAAAATCAAAAAATTAGGAAACAAAGATAAAAAATAAAAAATTACCCACGACACCCCACCACTCCCACCTACCCCTCACGCCACACCACACCCCCACCCCCCACCCCCGCGCCAAAAAATTTTTTTAAAAGTTTTTTTTCTTACTCACTCATAATGCTCTGACCACCCGGTCCACACCCGCGTCCCCTCCCCCACCCCTCCTCTCGCGAATTTTTTTTTAAAAATTTTTTCTAACTCACACATAACGTCCCAACCACCCACCCCTCCCCCACCCCCCCCCCGCGCACACCCCAAAAAAATTTTAAAATTTTTTCAACTCACCCACAAAGCTCCTACCCCCACGCCACACCCCCCCCCCCCCCGCACCTCCCGGGCCAAAATTTTTTTTTAAAATTTTTTTCTAACTCACTCATAACGCTCCGACCACCCCCGCGTCCCCTCCCCCACCCTCTCCTCTCGCGATTTTTTTTAAAATTTTTTCTAACTCACTCATAACGTCCCAACCACCCCTGCGTCCCCTTTTTTAAGATTCATGTATGAATGATGAAGGCAAATTAAGCTAAAGCACACGAAGCCTAGCTAGCGAAAAATAAAAGTGGTGAACCATATGGTAATTTCAAAGAGCAGATAAATCAAGTAAAGATAAACCGATCCAAGAAACTCTAGACAAGACTCAACACAGAGATCAAGCAATGCACTTGTTCAACATCGTTTCACATAAACACAAAAGCTACTGAAATAACATGAAGCTCTCTTATCTCTTAAGCTACTGTTTTCAAAGACCCGAACTTTCACTATCTGACATTAACAGAAACTAATCTTATAAGGAAAAGGCTCATATTTGGTGCATCTTAGCTCCCACAGCATATAAGGAAAAACCACCCCTGTGTCACCGAAATGTCTCACTTGGGGTGTGCGCGGGGGTGGGGGAGGAGACGCGGGGATGGTTGGGACGTTATGGGTGAGTTAGAAAAAATTTTTAAAAAAAACATTCGCGAGAGGAGGGGGTGGGGGAGGGGACGCGGGGGTGGACCGGGTGGTCGGAGCATTATGAGTGAGTAAGAAAAAAAAATTTTAAAAAAATTATTGGCGGGGGTGGGGGGTGGGTGGCGTGGGGGGGTAGTGGGTGGAGTGCTGGAGCGTTGTGGGTAATTTTTTTATTATTTTTAGCTTTTTTCTAATTTTTTGATTTTTAAAATGTTTTTTAATTAATTTTTACAATTTTTTTAGAATTTTTACAAATAATAACATTTTTAGAAATGATTTTTTTATAAAAAAAAGAAACCTGCTGTAGCAAGTCACCTTCCGGTGACTGGCTACAAGTGAGACATTTCGGCAAAAGAGTTGTTGTTAAGTGAGTTTCATCAACGTTAGGCTGCTAACTGAGTAATGGACCAAACCTTAGGCTAATAAGTGAGATTTTCTCTTGATTAATAAGGTACCTGCCAACGTCCTATTCGACAGTGGCGCCAGCCACTCTTTCATCGCTAGGAGGTTCGTTAAGAACCTAGATACCCTACCTGACTGGCTTGAAACACCCTATAGAGTTCAGACGGCAGGCGAACAGGTGATCGTGTCTCATCAGCAGTATAGAGGATGCAAGTTGGAGATTGATTGTCAGGAGTTTACAGCAACGCTGATCCCGATACAGATAAAGGACTTCGACGTCATTCTGGGCATGGATTTTCTGACAAAGTACCATGCTACCATCGACTGTCGGCAGAAACAGGTGAGCATCAAAAGTCCGAACATGCAAGAGATTGTTTTGCAGGGGAACACTAAAATGGAGAAGGTGCCCAAGCAGAGGTACCTGACCGCAATACAAGCTCACCAGGTGCTGAGAAAAGGTGGCGAAGGTTTCTTGGTTTACGCACTAGGGGCAGAACAGCAGGTACCATCTCTCGATATGATTCCAGTGGTGAACGAGTTCAAAGATGTTTTTCCGGATGAATTGCCTGGATTACCACCTAGTCGAGAAGTAGAGTTCGAGATTAACCTGATCCCGGGAGCTGAACCCATATCGAAGGCACCTTACCGTATGGCTCCAGCAGAACTTAAAGAACTGAAGGAGCAGCTACAGGAGTTGTTGGATCACAAGTTCATCCGCCCAAGCGTATCGCCATGGGGAGCTCCAGTTCTGTTTGTCAAGAAGAAGGATGGAACCATGCGCTTATGCATAGATTATCGAGAGATCAACAAAATCACCATCAAGAACAAGTATCCCCTACCTCGGATCGAGGACCTGTTCGACCAACTTAAGGTAAATGTTAATTGCGGTAACATTGATTAAGAGATGAATTTCAAATTTAATCGTCGTGTCATCTATACAGGGTGCAAAGGTGTTCTCAAAGATTGATCTCCGATCCGGATACCATCAGTTAAGGATCAAGGCAGAGGATGTGGCGAAGACTGCTTTCCGCACCCGATACGGCCACTACGAGTTTTTGGTGATGCCGTTTGGATTGACTAATGCACCGGCCGCTTTCATGGATCTGATGAACACGTGTTCAGGGAACAGCTGGACAAGTTCGTGGTGGTGTTCATCGATGATATTCTAGTCTACTCACCGGACGAGGAGGTGCATGCGAAGCACTTGAGAGAAGTCTTGGAGATTCTGCGGCAGAAAAAGTTATATGCCAAATTCAGTAAGTGTGAATTTTGGTTGAAGAGCGTGGCTTTCTTGGGTCACGTCGTTTCAGGAGAAGGAATCTTAGTGGACCCAAAGAAGATAGAGGCGATCACAGAGTGGCCCAGGCCAACCAATGTGACGGAGGTGAGAAGTTTTCTTGGGTTAGCAGGTTATTACAGGAAGTTCGTCGAGGGCTTCTCCACCATAGCGGCACCCCTAAGAAGAC
>AP025074.1:1043463-1083567 GCA_036186865.1 Eustoma russellianum | reverse complement strand
AAATAAAAATAAAAATAAAAAAAAATAATAAACGATGGATAAATATACATAAGTGATTAATTTAATATTAATAATGTTTTAATGACGAGAAAATTTAGAAACCCACTAAATAAATTAAAATAAAAGAAATAAAAATTGTAGGGGAAGATAAAAATAACTAAATAAAAGATTTAAGTGCTTGAAAGCCTAGGAAATATAAAATAAAGTGTGAAAACCTAAAATAAAGTCTAGAAAGATAAAATAACGGTAGAAGATAAAATACAGTAATGAACCCCACGCAACATAGGGTAACTACGCAATATAGGTAATACGCAACATAGAACGGAGCATGCAACATAGGACAACCGGAAGTGTGCTAGTGTGACGCATTCATGGCACGAGCATTGCATTTGGCCTATGAGCCGTGTGGCCTGACGAGGCGTGCGATGGGTGGTGGTAATAATGGTTACCTTCATCCGATAGGACCCGGGGCATGCATAGCATAACATGGAAAAGAAAGAGCATAGCGTGCGATATTAAATGACTGCGTGTGACACGTAAATAGAAGTACATGCATCATGATGTTGCGCATTGCATTGTTATTATTGATTACTGTTGTTCTTATTATTGAGTTATTTCAGTGCTACGTTTTGGGATACGGATCGGGTTGGGTATGTGTTATTTCTTTATTTATGCTTAATTTGATTTATTATTTATTTGTTTATGCTTTATTTGCTTTGTTATTTATTTGTTTATGCTTCATTACTTTATTTATCTGCCCCATGCTTTATGTGCTTTATGTTTTACCCGACTCAGTATGTGACAGTCCCTTTTCGGGAGAGACGGGTAACCTACGAGTGACTCCCATCACTCACCCCCTCCACCCCTCCACAGGTGAGCAGGACTTTGAGTATCTCTTTGTAGAGGACGGGGCTGATCATGCGAGTTGGGGAGAGTGAGCCGGGATCGTGTGATCGGGTGCTTCCAGAGGGATAGATAGATGACTCCTTTCACTTAGACTCTTTATATGCATTCGGATTATTTCAGTATTTTTGTATCTGACGTAGCGAGTATCGACAGCTTTGATACTTGTTTTACTTTCGATGGGTTTCATTTAATAAAGATGTTTATTTTATTATCGTTTCCGCGAAAAATTTATACGTCTTTTCCGACGTGCAAAGAAGTTTGATCGACGCTTTGTAGTCCCATTAGTGGGCTACGGCGGGTGCACCGTTCCCGAAGCTAGGGTACGGGAGCGGGGCGCTACAGACTGCCTCCTTAGGTTTTTTTGCCATGAAGTTATCAAATGAGAAGAGTTTTTAATAAAGGGTTATTGAACACAAATTGCGATATAAACATCGGGCCAACTGTCTAAAAGAGTAGATAGGCTGAGATGGCAACTATTGGAACCATATGCTAGCCTTTCTCCGTAAATGCGTAGGAACATCTTGCATCTCAGCGGATCAGGTACATCTTTTTAGATTCATTGCCATTTGAAATTGAAATAGATGATACGTTAGATATGAGGTGCTAACATAGGTTTCCATCTTGGACACCCAAAAGATATCCATAGTCACGTACTCTGCTATATCTTTAGAAAAAGGACTTTCTTGTACCGCCTGTGTATACTCTTGACAGTCTAAGGATGACTTATCATTGAAACCACCTCGGCCGTAAGGAGGTAGTAATGTGCGGTGCGCATATTTTGAATGACACGACTTATCTCCAAAGGGTTTCTTCACGGGTGGCATAGACTCAATATGAGGCTTTTTGCAGTTGCCTCTGGCATCTGTCATAAATTGATCCCTTGGTTTCGAGAATCATTCTTGAGACCATTGTCTCCCTCTATAGTTGTAAGAAAGGTATTTAATTGCACGTGGGGTCTTTGAGACTTTGCCTTTGATATGTTCGACCAAAGATTGGATACACCTATGTTTTTGATAACACATTGGACAACTTCCATATCCTCTTATTGCATGGTTCCTGGATATTCATCTATGGGTCCAACTTGCTTGTTGAAGGCATGTTCCAAGGGGCGTTTGGACCTATTATTTATTCGAGAGCGAGAAGATCCATCACTATCTTATTTAATTTTTTCCCTTATTCTAAGGTAATTTTATGTGGGATTTTACAAAGAAGATGGAAATAAGACATGGTAAACCAACCTTCTAGCAACAAATGACGAAGTCGGATCTTCATCTTGGATCAAAGACGATCTATATACGGTAACTGCTACAGAAAACCAACGGAATTCAACAACATTAGAGGCTCCGGAGGTGTTACTCCTGATAAACCCTCATATTTAGATAAACCTGTTATTTTCCGTGGTTCAAGAAATGTTTTCTGATTCAACTCAACATGTCCTTTTCTTGGCTTATGTTTTTTTCTTTTGTATGCGGTGGCGAGCCAGTGTATGTCTAAGGGATGTGGGGTGGTTCCACATGTTTTGACTAGCTTATGCATAGCTGGCAAGTGACGCCACATGTCGGGTTGTATGGTAAAGCTGTTTACATGGTAGGAGTCTCCTCGGGTGAGTTGACCTGAAATACTTTATGTGCCAGAGCTATGGCTGTCCTACTTGACGAAGCCAAGGTGACAAATGAGACTGAGGTGACAGATTAATCTGATGGGAGACTTGTGGCTAAGGTGACTAGTCTTTGATGTCTCTACATAAGGTTAATTAATACTAACTTGATATATCTCTTGATGTCGAGGAGGCATCCTGCGTCTCTTTTACCACGCTAACTTAGCTGTGTTTTTAGATTCAATTTGCTTACGTGAACTCAGGCAACCTATGCATCTCAGTGGTTGACGATGGTGCGTGCGAGATGATTCGGTATGTGCATTCGTAGCTTTTCAAACCGTGTTGGATTTGTCTTCATGAGCTTCATAATTTAGGACTCGCATGAAAACTGAAAAGGCTCTGACGTCTGCAATTTTTTCGAAGGAAAAAAAAGGTGAAAAACCCTGGAGAAAATTTTCGCGAAGTGCAGAGTTCAGAGGCCGTATTTCTGCAATGGTGAAACCGAGGAAATGTAGTCGCAGCAATCGCAGTGGCGTTAATGATTCTGGAAAGAGCAAGAAATTCTCCGTCTACGAGTTCAATCCTGATGACGAGCTTGTCGAAAAGGACTCCCACAAATTGGCATCAAAATTCAAACCTAAAATTCCTAGAATTTCCTCTTCTCCACTCGACAAATACAATTTCCTTCGATACTGTATGCTTTTCCTTCTTCCAAACCCCCCCCCCTTGATTTTTATGTAATTCTATCATGATGCTTGAATACATTGTGATTCTAGAGCTTAGTCTTGCTTAGCATTTATATATTTTTGCGACTTCTATTGATGCTATATGTGATATCTGCTTTGTTTGTCATGATGTTTTCTTTTCTGTGAATGGATTTTTGATTCTATGCAGTTACGAAAGGAGGCAAGACTAGTGAAAATAACATTGAGAGGGAGACTTTAGAAATTGAGGACAGTGATGATGATGTAGCGGAAAGCGTCTGCGGAGTGGTTCGTCCTGTTTCGTCGCAGAGGCGTGGAGATTGTGAATCATCATGTGCTAACCTTCCAACTGATCATCTCAACTCCATGTGCTCTTCTCCTGGAGGAAGGTCACGTGCACCCGAAAATATAAACTTGCGAGGCAGGGGTTCTGGTCAAAGTCCGGTTGATAATGTACATTTCTTTTCCATTTCTTTGTCGTGCTTTGAAGTGGCTCTTTATTTTCTGTAATTCTATTTTTCAGTATCAATCGCTTTCTGTTGATTGGAATGATGATCAGGACATTAAAATTTGCATACAGGATATAAATTTCTGCCCAGAATCTGGTCATAATTGTGTAATTGACCTAGAATCTTCTTCAGAATCTGATCTAGGCAGGCATGAAGGTTTTCAACTAACCTACCTTTCTTCCACCTTCACGCTCCTGCATTAGTACAACTGTCTTTTACTAAAAACTTTATGGCCTCAATTATTTAATGTATTCAGCTTCATCCCAAGAAGCTTCTGAGCGTTGTTCCCGTTCACCTTTTTGTGTAAGTGTGTGTATTTGCATGTTGCATCTTCTCTTTTTCATATTTTACTGTGCTCACAATATCTGAAGGGAACTTCTCTTTTGTTTCACTCTCATTTTTCTTTTATTAGGAAGCTGTGGTGATTATACATCCTGATTTAGTTATCTTTGGCGATATGTACTCTACTAGTGCTTTTTTGATATTTTCTCGGAAATCTATAAAGCTAGAAGGTTCAGACTGTTGCGGAACAAAGGTGTTTAGTGTGGTTTGGTCAATTTCAGATGCTGTAAGGATTAAATCATTTTGGTGTAGGAAGGTGAGCTATAAATTTATTTTATTTCAGTTTTGCAGTGTAAAAAGGAAATGCTTTATTGTGTCTAATTTCTTGTATGGTTAATCTTAGGTTGAAACTGCTTTTATTAGCCTCCAATTGAAGTCTGCAAACGAAGAAGCAGCTAAAACTATTAACAATGTTTCAGGTTGTTGCCTTTTTCGTTTTCATTTTTTACTTATTTATCCATTTTGACTTTGTGTATTGGCTCCTCACATGGTATGATTATTTAATACTGCTTTCATATGCTTTTTTTGCTTTTTCTCCTACATCTTTTTGACTTTTGATGATCTCTATTCATTTTCCTTATGAAGTTTTCCTTTTTAGGTACATTTAGTGTACTTCTAAAAGCAAGTTGCATTCTATGTTGTCTCACAAGTAACTACACCCAATCTATCTCTTGTTTTTATGTTTCTGGGAAAAGGGGGAAAAAGTGGGACGGGTGCCTGAGAGTGGAGAGAGATGCTGTTGATGATGGTGGTAATTGAGAGCATTTCTGCGTCTAGTTGTCTTCTCCCTTTTGAATGTTATGTTAATGATGATGCATGATAATTTAGTCATATCCTTTCAGATCTGGCGCATCTAATGTAGCCCGTTGGGGATTACAATATTGGCCTCTTTGGAACATAGGCCTTCCCATGCACTAGGCTGAGTGAAAAGAGGCACGAAAATAGGTGAAATGAAAATCTTTATTTGTTGAGGAACTGCAACTGGGAGTCAACTCCACCCCTCTAGTTTTCTTTTTTATTTCATGCAACTGCATATGGAGAACCATTTCCCATTACTTCTCGTATGTAACACATAGAGAAGGGCGGTAAGCCTTTATTTTCATCAGGTGAAGTAACTTTCTAACTTCCCCTTCTCCCTTGTAGACAGAACTTTTGCAGGTCTTTTTTTTGTTGAAGTTGTGCGGCTGACACCAAGAAGCTCAAAATTCAAAAAGCATGACGACAATTCAAGTTTTAACTCATAATGATTAGGACATTTATATGACTCTATTTTCCTGACACACTTAAAGATGCATCCGTTTTTTTTGAATGGTTTAGTTCAGTATATAGGTAACTGGGATGGTTTAGTGTGGGTCTTTTGTTTCTTTCAGATGGATAGCTCTTGATTATTTCAAAAGGCTCTAAATCCATTTGCTTGTTGCGTGGCTCCTAGCTCATACAGTTGTGTTTATGCTTAATCAACTATGCTACTACCTTTGTAAGACTGCTGTTATGAGTTATATCTTATGCGTTCACTCTTCACAAAGTTAACGTAGGTTTTGTTGTCAAATTACTATTGCCCAATACATTTACGCTAACTGGTCTAGTGATGATTGAAGACCATGCAAAGAAAGAAACAAGAAAAAAAGAAATTGTTCTTAGCAGACATTGAACCAGATGAATATCCCCCTGCCCCCTCTGAAAGCCTTTGAGGTGGCATAGCTTGGGAATTGCTTGAAATTGGAAAAAGTAGTGTATTAAGCTTGTAGGTATATCATACATAGGGCATATTTTGAGATACAATGAGCGTTCTCTGTCCGGACCCTGAGAGACAATAAGTTGGTATGTCAAGAAAATATTCCAGTCAGCATAGAACATGAATGTGGTTGAAATTCATGGGATATATGCATCAGTCAAAACCATTAATGAATACAAGTGACTGGCTTTTTCTGTTGTCTTTTGATTGAATAAACGTTGTGCTGTGGGAAATGAACTTTTGTTGATGCGGAAGTTTAGTTCTGAACTGTACATAGGTTTTGCAGAGTTATACTTTGCTGTTTACGACCCTTGTTGGTGTGAAAGGCAAGAAGCAATCGAGTCTCTTGGCACAAGATATAAAGCCATTTGGAACACTGTTTTGAAGTAAGTTGGTCAGAGTGATTACTCTTTTTGGAGCCCTGTTTGTGTCTTCTTTAGTGTCTTATTTATAATGACGGTCGAGCCCCTTATCCATCCATGATATCCTCTATTCTACCTACTTCCAGATGAATAATGCCATGTGCAACAGGCTTGTATAACTGACTGTTGGCATATTCATATGCGTTGTCAGTTGTGCCCTAGCCTACTGTTTACATGGATCTTTCTGTCCAGCTCTATTGGTCTTTTCTGCTGCTGGGGGTAAACTGAACTAAGATTCTCTCTCTTTGACAACCTGAGAAGCTCTTATCCATCTGAATGTTGTTGATCATTGACAGCAGTAATGTTACTTTCTGCTGCCCTTTATTTTCGGTTGAGCAATTCATTTGTTTATTTGTCTGACTTTGCTCTGCCAACCCAAGCATCATTATCCTCTGTTTTCTCCCCTTAGGTACTGGTAATCTTGTTTCCATGCTCAGATTTAGTAAATGCTGTTCACTTTAGCCTAACCCACCTGTTGCGGCTTGCAGTCTTTTTGTCATTTATTGTTCAGTTTGTTCTTTGTTTCTGGGTAATATTTTGTGTGAGCAATTTTCTGGATTATCGATTTTCGTCTGTTGTTGTTTATCTCAGAATTGATCCTTTGTGGAGTGAATTTTCTCCTCTACAGAAGAAGTCTGGGACTGCGCCAGAGGTTTGTTCTCCCAAGTAAGAATTAGTAGTTATAATATATTAGTCTTCTGTACCAATGGAAGTCAACTGCTTGTTTTTGGATGTGGAATGGAAGTTCACTGGATAAATATTCTTCTTTGTATGTGATAGGATTGTAATCCTTCTTTTGGTTTAGTGCGTCAGTGATATGATATAAGGTGATAGTCGATCAGGTCTTTGTTGTAGAAGAACAAGGTGGAATTTCTGCTTTTGATTTTCTGTTGCCACTTCCTTGGACATCATTCTCATGATTATACGTCTTCTGTTCTCAATGAAATAATGGCTAGAAGAAAATTTTGAAACCCTAGTAATTTCTTATTCCACAGATACCTTCTACGTTGTGAGATCTCTGAGCATATCTGTTTATTGCAAACCTGTAGTCTGGAATATTCTAGATATTAAAGTACAAAACCTCACCGAAATGCTATTGAAAGCTAATTTCTGTGAAATCTTGCATCGACTGTAGAAGTAATATATATATATATATATAATATATATATATTATATATATATATATATATATATATAATGTAATCTGGGTGTAGTGGCAAAAAAAAAAAGAAGGATTGAATGTTGTTGTATATGTAATTTGGGAGTCTCGCTTTGACCCAAACACACACACACACACACATGTGTGTGTGTGTGTGTATATATTATGTAATCTGGGTGTACTGGGAAAAAAAAGAAGGATCGAGTGTTGTTGTATGTGTAATTTGGGAGTCTCGCTTTGACCCAAACTAAAAGCAAATAGAGCAGATTCTTTAAATTGATTGAGCGGAAGCTTATGCATTTCATCAAAGCTGTATATCTTCAGGCTTCTCTGGGGTGGGCATTTCTAGGTCTTTGATTATCTTGTTAAAGTGGTATGGTAGCGTCCCAGAAGAAATCTAAATGAACCTTGTGGGAAATATTATTGAGCCTTTAAACCAAATCTAAAATATTAAACTTGAGCCAGGAACTTGGGTAAGATTATTCTCCTTCGGGATTATCCCAGGTTCTTCTGTATTTGCACACGTTTTATGTGTTAAGTCTCCCCTTAAAACTATCGTGCATGAATGCTCATATGTCATGTAAGCTTGCTTGAAGAGTAATTCATTGTAAACTGGTATGTTTTAATACATCGTTCTTCCTTCCTCTAGATCAATGCTCAGTCTGTCTGATGTTTTGGCTTGAGAGTTTCTGGTGCTCAGCTTTTGAAGCCTTAAAGTTGTATAAGTTCTGCTCTATGGTTGGTTTGATTCTTTTAATATCCCACAATGTGTATGGCTGATTTTGGCTGTACTCTTCATGTAGATTGCACAATAACTGTTGTTGAGAAGATAAACTGAGTCTGTTTCATTCCTTTTTTTTTGTTCTTTGGGTTTCATATATCAACTCATCATAAATGCTGTGAGATTTTGTGCAACTAACATTTTGTTTTGGTTTGTTTTCTTCTAATTCCTTTCCATTTTCCTACCCAATTAATGCAGCTGCTATACAACCTTTGAGAATTTTGTCTATCCTCACGGTGAACCTGATGCTGTTACCTTAAGTACGAAGGACATAGAGCTTTTGCGGCCAGCATCATTTATCAACGATACCATCGTTGATTTTTATGTCAAGTAGGGTCTCCCCTTTTTTTTCCTTATACTCTGTAGTCATTTGTGAGATTTCATTATGGGTTATCCTGAAACAATTTCTATATGTTTCCAACACATGGGTAAGGTTGCATACATCCGACCCTCTCTTACACCACCATAGTCAGTAGCCTCTAAGGTAATGGAGAAGTTTTGTTGTCGTAGTCGTTTGTGAGATCCATTTGCTTGTTTACTCTTTTTGTGCCCTTTTCTTTTCCTAGTTTCTGAGAGCCTCTTGGCTGTGTGATCTAGCTCGGTAGCAAAGCAATTCTGAGAAGTGAATATTTTCTTTGAGAGATTCTTTTATTATCCCATATACATTTGAAGTCCAATTTTTCTTGCTGCCATCATATATTTCACAAGGGTTATATTTTCTAATGGAAGATAAGTTACCCTTCACTTGCTACTTCAAACAAACTGGAACATTGGTGCTTTAACATAGTATTACCTTGCTATTGGGGTGAAAAAGAAAAGCAGTTTTCTGCCCCTTACTTTTACCAACATTTGCGGATGATTTCATTGTGGATGTTCTAGTAGTTGTAACTGCTTCCACTTATAGATGGAAAATCGCAGGAAAAATGGGACAGACATTGAAATCTCAGTGTCTTGAATCCATGTTTTTAATTGGAATTTCAATATATTGTTCGCCGAACCATACTTCTGCATTTTTTCTTATGTTTGATGCCGGATATTGAACCTTCGATGGCATGAAGTTGTTTCTAGCACATGTAAAACTTTTATGTTAATCTGTAAATAAGGCTTCTCTGCCAAATAAGTTGCTACGGCTAGGCCGTGAAAGGGGCTTCTTCAGGGATTGGAACTGTTCTGGTTGGGGTTAATGGAGAAAAATAGCTGTTGGAAGTTTATAGAGTTGCTTTTGGGGCACATTTGATGTGGAAGGCAAAATTGTAATGGTGTATTATGAAAATGTTGAAAGTATGTTTTCTTCTGCAAGTTGTAGGATGAAAATTAATGGCAGTTAACTTTTAAAATAAGTAGGGACAATTACCTTTTTGTCTCCCTCATGTTTGGCATAATCGTCAATACCCTCATTAATGTTTAAAAATACATCCTTACTCCATGATGATTGAAAAATACACCATTATAACCCTTGATTTAATTAAAAAAATGTTATTTGGATATATATATAATAGGAATTGCCCTTTTTGCCCCTATCTTCTTCATCTTCTTCCTATCAACTCTTGCCAACCACCCAAACTCCATCCAACACCACCACACATCTCCACCAGCCTTCGCCAAGCTCCCTCTCCCCTGCTCCGCCCCACCAGCCGCCACCCATCATGCTTTGGGGATTGGTTAAAAGTCAAGGTTGCATTTGAGAAACTCTCCACAATTTGAACCCCAGCATCTGAATTCTCAGCAGTGGGAGAAAAACTGTCAGTGTTCTGTGAATGGCACGGAGAATGGCGGCCGCTGGTGGGGGCGGGGCAGGGGAGAGGAGGCTCAGAATAATTCATCGTGGTCTGAATTTTTGTCATTGTACTTTTTTAGAAACATCATCTGAATTTCCCTTCCTATCATCAAAGCAATTGGTGAGCCTAAATAATGTCCTGCCAACCAAATGCTACATGCTCCAGCCTTGACTATAACATCATGAGCTGCTCGCAAGCTAAGGTGAAAGCGTGTGATTTGGTGAAGATTGTTGTGTATAAATTGTAAAAATCCAACTTCAAATCTTGTGACCTGGTGTCTGACTTTGTGATTGTTCCTCAATGACATTCAGGAGGCGAATTTTGCGTGTGATATGAACAAGACATTTTAGTTTCATAAATGGATCCAAAGAAAGATAAATCATTTGGATCAACTAGCACATGGAGTAATTGAAAGTTGAAGAAATCCCACCAAGGAGGAGCAAGTGCATCAAGGCCTTCATGCTTCTCCTGACGATTGCGTTTCAGAATGTAGACGCCTTGAACCAAGCTTCCAGCAACGGATCTTTGGTGGTTTGGAGGGAGTTTGGGTGGTGGACAAGAATTGATAGGAAGAAGATGCGGTGGCGGTGGCGGCACCCCACCAGCCGCCGCCTCCCATCACCAAAAAAAGATGAATAGTGAAAAGGGGAGGGGGCATTATTGATTTTTTCTAAAACACTTTTAGTTTTATGTTTTAAAATGTCATTTTACCTTTTAGTTCAAAGATCAGGGGGTAAGGGTGTATTTTTCAACATTAAAGGGGTATTGGCGATTATGCCAAACATGAGGAGGGGAAAAGGTAATTATCCCAAATAAGTATTACGCCTTTGTTACATGTAGGTAATATAGTTACTACATCCAATGCACAACTGCAGCTCAAAATTTTAGTTAAAACATTTCTTTTACATCATAATCCTGATTGGTTTTTATCGTTTTCAGTGATTTCATATTGGTTTAGTAAATCAAAATAGAAAGTGAACTTTTTAGTGATTTCATATTGGTTTAGTAAATCAAAATAGAAAGTGAACTTTTTGTACCTTTTCATTCTCTTCTTGTACTGTCGGGAACAATTCGAACTAATGGATCTGTAACTGACAGATATCTTGAGCAACATATTGAGCCAGAGGAGAAACATAGGTTCCATTTCTTCAACAGTTTCTTTTTCAGAAAGCTTGCTGATCTAGATAAAGATCCATCAACAGCTTGTGATGGAAGATCAGCTTTTCATCGTGTTTTCAGATGGACAAGGAAAGTAAATATTTTTGAAAAAGACTATATATTTATTCCTGTAAACTTCAGGTCAGATAGCTATCTTTGATTTATGCAAGTGTCTTAAGCATCAAGGTAAGAGATATGTTGTAGTTTTCTTTGCCTTGTTGACAGTCTACATTGGAGTTTGGTCATTATCTGTCACCCGGGGGAAGTAGCTAAATTTACAGGTATGCTTGAAATGTTGTTAGTGTTTTCTTAATATTTATATGACAAGTCTATCTACTCAGTACAATTTATATTCTGATCTGCAGAGGAAGAAATGTCTGATTCACCCAAGGTACCTTGCATTTTACACATGGATTCAATTAGAGGGAGTCACAGAGGTCTCAACAAGCTTTTCCAAAGGTAAACTCTGCACTGCTCATAGTTGACATCACCTAGCTTTAAACGAGTAAGATGTGAGAGTTGTTTTCTACATAGGGATCGCTATGTAATCCTACTACAATCTCGCATATGGCATGATCAAAATGAAACCAAGAAGTCTTCTTGCTGGTACAAACTCCTGAGAGGAGGCTGCATATTTTATTGTCAGGGTAATGGTGTCAATTCCACTGAACAGATTAAGCAAATGTAACTTATTGATAGCTTCCAGCTACTAAGCCAAACTTTATTTATCTGGTTTATTTTAGGGATAATTACCTTTATACCGTTTGTGTTTTGGCGTAATTACCCCTGGACCCCCTCTTAATTTCCGATCTTTAGACCCTGTTTGTTTTTGAACTAACATGGAAATTAGATTTTTCGTCAAAGTTAACAGATATTATACTGTTAGTCCAAAAAAACAAGGGGTGTAAAAGTACAGGGGGCGAAAAGGTAAAAAAAAAAGAGACCTTCCATTAACTTTGACGGAAAATCTGATTTCCATTTAGTCCAAACTCACATGAAGTCTAAAGGTTGGGAAAAAAATTAGATGAGGTCTAGAGGTAATTACGTCAAAACATTTGGAGGTGTAAATGTAATTTTTTTCTTTATTTTAACTATAAAACAAATATGATCAAACATTATTGCGTATAAGGCTGTGTCAGCTTTCAAAATGACTGGTTCATGTTCTTTTGTACTTAACATTTTTTATATCTCTTCCTAGATAATTCAGAAAAGATGGTCTAACCCATCTATCCCATCTTTTAACCCACTCAATGGAGATATGCCATGTGTATTTAGTTTTTCCCAAATTGATGTAAGTGGCATGGTGGACAGAAGATCCTTACCTATGTGAATAAGCTTCTACAGTCCTGAATTCCAGATGCTTTGATAAGACAAGTAATATATTTTATTTTTTAATTGATTTGGTTGTCGAATAGAAGTGTTTATAGTTGATTTGGCATCAGGTAGGATTTGTTGGGAAAGTATTGCTGAAATTTTGCATATTTGGGCAAAGAAACAGTGAGCAAAATAATTTGCGTCACTGATGATGGGGAGCTCTACTATTCTAATAATCATACTTTTCCAGGCCAGTTCAGGAGTCCATACTTCTTAAATATCCTAGAAGTTTATGATGCTGAATGTAATTTTGTTTTCTCCATGATTGTGCAGGTACTTGTGCGAAGAGTGGAAAGAGAGACACAATGAGTCATCTGAACATATTTCTTCAAAGTTCTTGAGCTTGTTGTTTGTTACGCCAGAGGTACTAATCTTGTCTGTCTTCTCTTTCCTCTATCCTTACTTGAATTGGTTGCTTTAGGAGGGCAAGTTTGTACGTTTTTTTAGATGTTCTCTTTCTTTGAAGCCTCCAACATATAAACTAAACCTGTATTTTTGTTGCTTTTCAGTTGCCGCAGCAGGGAAATTCATATGACTGTGGACTTTTCCTTCTATATTACCTGGAACGTTTTCTGCAACAGGCTCCTGTCAATTTCAGTCCTTTTACTACTTTTGTGAGTTGTTTCTTTGCATAAAGTCTGCTGTCTGCATTTCTAAGTTGCGTGACTTTAACGGCTATAATTGAAATTTGAACCCCCCGGACGAAAACTCTAGTACTTGGGACTTCTGTGTTTTGTCTATAATTTTCCAATCATCAATTCCTTAAAGATAGTTGTAACTTGGAAGTGGACATGGTTCATTCTTGTCGCATATTACATTACTCCTCTCTTCAAGTGGACAATAGTGTACTGGGGTGGAGGGGTCTGTAATGGAAGTATACTTCTAGTACCCTTGAACTGTCAGGGCTTGAACATGTTTATGAAAATGTGACTCATTGAACCTGATTGGCATGATAATAATGATGGTTTTGTCATTAGGCTTTAGAGTGCGTTAATTCCCATTTCATTGCAAGTTCATGAAATTCATTTTTGATAACACCTTGTACTTACAATATGGTGATTGCTGCTTTCTTTTTCCAAATCTATGATAATTATGCATCTGTTTTGTTGTACTTACGATACTTTTATCCATATTTCAGCTCCGTAAGGATTGGTTCGCACCTGTAGAGGCTTCTAGTAGACGGGATCATATAAAGAATCTGATATATAAAATTGCCCGCTGTAATACTCACAAAGATCCATCAACTACGGATGATTGCTGTTCTTCATGTTACACAATTGAGGGAGATCCTGGACAAGGATTTGGGTGGGACACATCTACTGGTATAGGTGCTTGTGGGAGTAATTACTCTGCTCAAAATAAAAATGAAGAAATCCAGATGACATCGCCTCTTAGATTGCCTATGAGGCATCTGGGAAGTTGTCGAGAATCCTATCAAGGTGCCGGGGCCTTAGGGTCAGCTGATGGCTCAAAATCTTTAAAAGATAAAACTTGTCTACAGCACGGGCAGGCTGTACCAGTTAATCAGTTGTTCAACGTTATGTCTCCAATAGAGGTAACGACCTTTTGGTGAAATTTCATTTTTGCCAATTGTCAAAGATATATTAGGGTCAAAGGGAATCGTGTAAGTGATATTTTTCAATCTTGGGTAGTTTGAATAATTCCCGTCGGGGATGGATATTGGTCCATCGTAACTCCAAGATGTTCCACAAGGTTGCCTGAGTTCTGTTGGTTAGATGAACTTCATGAGATTTTCTTGTGTTTCATGTTGTGACATATAGACGGGATTGTTCAAAACATGGATGCTAGTTAGGCAATGTTAGAGAGATTTTAAAGACCTAGCTGATACTTAGCTACCCATAATAAGTTGGTTTTTCTACCTAAGGGAGAATTAATTAGCACGATGAATTACACAAAAAAGAAAGATAGAGCACCATTGGTGTATGGATTATTTTTCTAGCTGAACAGTGGTTAATGAAAAGCAGCATCGTTCTTCTATATGTGATTATAAACTTGATCCTCATGATCTGTCTGCAGCTACATGTCCATTTAACTTTCCATCTTTGATGGTGCAAACCTAAGTTATGCAAATATTTGATGCCAGTGAGGATATAACAAATTCGATTAGGAATTCTTGTGCTCTCCATGATAATCTATTTTATTTTGTAAATGTTGATGTTGAATATTGATTTGTCAACTTACTCTTTTGTTTGAGAAATAGGAAGAGGAGGCTACTGCTGTTGCTCCAGCGACAGTTAAGCCTAGCAGCAGTATAGCAGATGCGAGCGCAGCAATCTTGATTCCTGAGTTCAAGGATGTCGAATCATCCTCTGATTCCTCAATTGGCGTGTGTCCTATCATCTCACTGGAGGTGCATGATAAGGAAAATTGTGCACCTAGAGCATCGCAGGTTTCTGTTTCTGATGAAACTTCCAAGAACGACTCTTGTGCAAGGTCAAGTGATGACCTGGATGTTTATGTTGTTGAAGATTCCTTGGAGCGAAATGATTCGACTGACATCAAAGAACTCAGAACGACGCCTTTGCATGGAGGTAAAAGCAATAGCATGTATGAGGAAGATGTTGAATCTCCCTATACCAAAGTAAATGTTGTAGACTCCATGGAAGAGGAAAGAATGATGGCAAAGCCCAAGTCTCTGATCAATCGGAAAGGAACATTGGCAAGATATCTGTCGAAAGATCTGAGATTGTAAGTATGACTACAAAGTATAAGGTCATTCTTGTCCTCTAAGGTTTGTGCTGGAAGGGTTCTTCACTGTGCTAAATTCGAGCCCGCGCGCTAGCTTTAATAGACCTCGTTGCCATGTGAATAGTCCTGTATGTACAGGTCGAAAGATCTGAGATTGTAAGTATGACTACAGGGTTTAAGGTAATTCGTGTCCTCCAAGGTTTGTGCTGGAAGGGTTCTTCACTGTGCTAAATTCGAGTTCGCGCGCTAGCTTTAATGGACCTGGTTGCCATGTGAATAGTCCTGTATGTACAGGGGCACATATGGTGCAGTAGCTTGTTTCTTTTGAGGTCGGGTCAGTTAGGTTATTATGGTATGCTTTAGTTCAGAGGCCTCATTACACTGGGTCACTTGCCCTATATCGCACTTTCATGCTAAAATGTAAAGTCTGTGTTGGAATTTCTGGTCATGTTTTTGGTGTAAGCTCCCGTGGATGCAGTTTGCTCCATCTTTGGTGTGGCAAAATCCGTATCCACTCCCCAAGTAAGTAGTATTCTTTCCTTGACACAGCTACATCATGGTTTCTAAGAACGAAATATGTCGATTATCTTATACATACGATTATCCTATTACCTTAGAGGCTTCTGCCTATGGCGAGGTATAGGGGGATCGGATGTACGCAATTATACCCATGTGGTAGAAACACACATGAGTTGTTTTCCGACGACCCATTGAAAATTATGTCAAGTTTTGTCGATCAACTGATACTTCACAATATAAAAAGCGCAACCAATTTAGTGAGTCATTTTGCTTTATTTCATCATATTCAAAAGTCAAGAAAGAATGTGTTGTTGACTCCATTAGAAATGACATTCTTATACATATGCTATATAGGTATGGGATAAACTGAACTTGTATATGCCGGAAACCATGTATTGTGTTTAGAATGTCTAGTTATATTGCAACTCTTTAAGACAGTTTTTTTTTTTTTTTTTGGGGTTAAAAATTAATCAATGTTGAAGTGGAACTTGAAGTATATAAAAGAACATGTCATATATTATGCGGAACACGTTCTAATTAGGATTATATATTCTCGAAGCGTTCAAATTTCAAGCATATTTTTACCTGAAGGATTCGAATATAAAAAACATTGTGAAAGGTCATTTGTGACTAAATTGGCTGTGCTTTTTATATTATAAAGTAACAGTTGATCGACATAACTTGACGCATCTTTATAGGTCATCGGGAAACAACCTCTGTGTGTTTCTAACACATAGGTATGGTTGCATACATCCGAACCCTCCATACTTCGCTATAGAAGAGAGCCTCTAAGGCAATGGAGTAATGTTGTTGTTGTGGTGGTCATTTGTAGGCTCTGGACTCAAGCTTTGGATTGACTTATAGCTGGTGTGCCTTTTGGTCCTAAACAACCACAGACCTAGGCCTGTTCGTGAACCGAGCTACTCGCTAGGCTCGGCTCGTTTGAATCGGACTCGGCTCGATATTGACTCGTTAACGGTTAACCAAGCCCGAGTTCGAGCTATGGTTGTGGTTCGTTTATTATGTGAACAAGCTCGAGTATAGCTCGTGAACAAATACTCGGCTCGGATTTAATATTTAACCAAAATTTACCCCACCCCTCCCTCACGTTCTGTAACTTGTGTTTTTCCAGTCGCTTCTCAGTTCTCCCGCTCGTCTCCCTTATTTCCCTAACCCTAGGCTACCCGCTTTCTTTCTCTCTACTCTCCAGTCTCCATCTACGGCATCTGCGTCTTCCTCTCCACTCTCTAGCGTCCATCTCCGGCGAATTGCTGTCATCTCCAGCCTCCTTCTCCGGCGTCTTCCTCTCCAATCTCGAGCCTCCTTCTCCGACGATTTTGCTTTCATCTACAGCCTCCATCTCCGGTGAACCACACCCTCTCCTTTCTTTGTTTTATCAATTTCTGGCTGTCAATATAGAATTACTGGTATGCACAAAGTTTTCTTATTGTTTCTTTCTTTGCGTCTTTCAATTGTTTTTATTGCAGTGGGTAGGGAATTGAAGGTCCTGTTTGCAAAGTAGATAATACAGCAGTAGAAATTAGTAAGAATCAGAAAGGATTTCCCTCTCAATTTACTATTTGTGGACCGTACAATTGGCAATTTGACCCGTGCGATATAGGTCATGGAAGGGCATAATTATAAAAATTTATTAAAAGCAGCAATTTATATATAAATAATTTTACGTAAGCGTGCATTTGTGGTGTCAGGTGTGCAAACGTGATATCAAAATGCTGAAAATCCTTTCTGAAGTAGAAAATTTACTGTTCAATGCTGAAAATCCTGTCTGAATTAGAAAATTTCAAGCATGCTATGATATCAAAATGTGTCCGTATAGTGCACGATGCTGGTCGGCACTGATGTTAAGATCGTCTTTAATTTCACTTCCCACTGTTGGGGGATTCTTCACCCGTTAATGATGCCATCTGCACGAACCAAGTGATTTCAGACTTTTAGGCACAAGAAGTCGTTGGGCTATAGCTTAAGTATGTTGATGTACCCAGGTTTTTTATTGATGTATATGATAACACCCCCATTCAAATTTAGATCCTTGGAGTGAAGAAGTTTGAAAATGTTTTCCAGCTATGGCAGCAGGCCAGCAGCAACTAATTTATTTGTTGTTGACCCTAGATGTGCTTTTTTCAGGAAATATAGTTCCGTTCTCAACATGTCCATTCTCAAATTCGCCTAAATTGTTTGGAGAATCATGTTGCAGATGTATTTTCCATAGTGACTATTATCTCTTCTGTTATTTTGGGTACCTTGTATATTTATAACAAAAACAAGAAAAAGTTAAATGCCACTGTATTTTCACTTCCATATTAACTCCAGTTGCATATCTTATCTATGACTGTTGCTCTCAATTTGTATCCAATTTGCAGTTTAATGTTCATCTATTTCTGTGTTCATGTTGAATTTGTTCCTTCACTTATCGTTTCTTTCATTCTTCAGGGAAACATATGGCACAAGATAGTGGTGAGAGGGAAATTGATAATGCAGATGTGATGTCACAAGAAGAAGTAAACAGCCCCCAACGGGTGGGTCAGGTTGAAGCTGCTGATGCTGAGAGTCATGAGAGATTTCAAAGGAAGAAAAGAAAGAAAACGTCTATAGTTTGGGAGCATATGTCAGAGGTAGTGATTAATGGTGTCACTATGGTCCAATGCAAGCATTGCAAGAAAACAATGACGAAGCAACAGGACGGGGCTACTACACAATATACTCGACATTTGAATAGATTTCATAAGAGTAAGGATGCGGGTGGTGCATCTAGTGGTGGAACGCAACAGATTTTGCAATTTGGAGATGGAGGAAAAAATGAGGAGGCTAGTGTTACAAATTTCAAATATGATCATGCTAAGCTACGGGAAACTGTAGCTCGTGCGATCCTTATACATGAGTATCCCTTTAACATTGTTGAGCATGTGGGGTTCAACGACATAATGAAGGTTGCATGTCCTTGGTTTGTAAAGATTAGTAGGAGGTCAGCGAGGGAAGATTGTTTTACTGTTTACAACTTAGAGAAGAGTAAGTTGGTTGTTGAATTAAACAAAATTGGTAAGGTTGGCATAACCACCGACTTGTGGAAGTCATGCCAGAAGACACAGTACATGGTGGTGACGGCACATTTTATTGATTCTGATTGGAAGTTGCAAAAAAAAGTGTTGAACTTTTGCAATGTGCCACCACCACATACTGGAGAGTTAATTGCTGAAGCTTTGGCCAAATGTTTAAGTGATTGGAATCTTAATGATAAGATTTCTAGCATTACGGTGGATAATGCTTCTTACAATGACAAGTGCATAAAAAATTTGAAAGAACATTTCATGCAGCGGAAAGCCCTTCCTATAGGTGGTAGATTGTTCCATGTGCGTTGTTGTGCGCACATAATCAATTTGTTGGTCCAAGATGGATTGAAGGAGATCGGAGACATAGTTGACACCGTTAGAGATGCTGTGAAATACTTGAATGCGTCAGAGTCCCGTCTTCGAGGTTTTGCTACCATTGCGAAGCAATACAATGGTTATAATAAGAAACTTATTTTGGATTGTCCTACGCGATGGAACAGTACTTACATGATGTTGGCCGCTGCTTTACCGGTGAAGCATGCCTTTACGAGATATGGTGATGTGGATAAAGGATTTGAGAAGTTTGCACCATCCATGGTTGATTGGGATAAAGTTGGTTGTGTCTGTGAATTTTTGAAGCTTTTCTACTCCATCACTAATACTATTTCTGCTGTCAAATATCCTACCTCGAATATGTTTCTCGTAGAATTGGCTAGGATAAAACTGTTGTTGGATGAGAAGAAGAACGATGTCAATGAGGATATGAAGGCAATGGCTAGAGTGATGTTAGAGAAGTTTGATAAGTACTGGGGGGAGTGTAATGTGTTGCTTTCTTTGGGTGCTCTTCTTGATCCTAGGTTGAAGAGGGAGATTGTGACACATTGTTTTAAAATTATTTTCGGCCCATATGCATATCAAAACAATGTAGATGACATGGTAGCACTGCTGAAGGACTTGTTTGAAGAATACAGGGTTACCCATACAAGTACAAGTGGAGGATCAACACGTTCGTCATCACAGGTTAGTTTGAATGTTGCTTCATCTAGCAAGGGTAAATCTAGCATGTGTTGGGAAGGATTGGGGGACATCGGTTACATAAGCGACGATGAAGCACCTAGTACTCTTTCAGAGGTAGATATATATCTGAATGAAAAGAAAGTAAAAGGCGCACCAGACTTGGATGTGTTGTTGTGGTGGAAATTAAACAGTGGGCGCTTTAGTATTCTTTCAATGGTTGCTCGTGATCTTCTGTCCGTTCCGGTTAGTACTGTTGCCTCTGAGTCTACCTTTAGCGCCGGTGGACGCGTCATAGATGATTACCGATCCAGTCTATCAGTGGGGACTGTGGAGATGCTCTTGTGTGCAGGCGATTGGGTACGACAATCGAGGAATGTAATGAAGGTAAATTATACTGTTATTTGTAACTTTACTATATTAGTTCACTTATTATGTTATAGTACTTATAATTGTTCTTTATATTTTTAGGCAGAAACGGATGATCAAAATGCATGGGAGGAGATTATATTACCAGATTGATGGTAAGCACTTTGTCCCATTGCTTGTGTGCTTTATTATTATTTTTATTTGTTGCTGAAAGAATGCTGGGAAAAACTCAAAGTCCATATGCAATAACCAGTAATGATGTCAAAACAAAGACCTTTACACTTTACAAATTGAAGTAAGATTACAGCAACAAACAAACATCTTTCTTTTTTCCTTCTTTACAGCAATCGCCATTCAAGTTCTTCATCGTTCATGCTAAGCCCTCTCCTGCTACAACAATCGGCTTTGCTGCTTGCTGGGCCCTGGTATTTCATCGTTACTCTTCCTTACTGAATGTTTCTCGTACTTTCTCTTTCCAAGTTCTTCCTTAAATTATAGGTTTGAGTTGTTGTGTTCTTTCTGCATCTAATGGTATCAAGTGTCCCATATGATATTAATTCTGATTGGTCTTTTTTTTCTTTCCTAACTGTAATTATAAGTTGCTGATGATATGATGCCGTACATTGATATGGATTTGAAGAAGATTGCTGCCAGATTTCTATAGAAGGCAAAGTAGATGAAAGATTTGAAAATGGAGGGAAAGCTCGAATGATTCGGGCAAGAAGGTAAAGTAGATGAAAGTTTGCATTTATATTTTATTGTAGTTTTTCAAACCTCAAATTTAAGTGGTGGTCCTGTTGGTTGCTGCCTGTGGTAAAGAATAGAAACATTGTCTTTCTCAAATGGTACTGATGTTGCACAATCTCCAGTTCAGCAGAATAGTTTTTACTGTTTTCATGATAATTTCATCATTTTTGGTTTTTGGTGTTCGCGAACGGGCTCGGCTCGTTCGATAACTTAGTGAGCCGAGCCTGAACATTAAAATTTGCTCGTTAAGCATACCGAGCCTGTTCGGCTCGTTTGATAAAACTGGCGAGCCGAGCTTGAACAGGTCCATACTCGGCTCGTTTGGTTCGTTTACAGGCCTACACAGACCTAATCAGCTCAACTGGTACCTCATTTGGAGGTTCTGGACTCAAGATGGGTCCAAAATTTCACCTAATCATGGACCAAACTCCCTCTTAAATTGCAGTGCCTAACTGGGACTCCCTATGTTTGTAGAGAAATCAGGGTGTTTCCTTTTTATTTTCCCCTATTTGTTGGATTAGAACATCTGCTTTGGATGTACATCTCTTTCTTATCAAGTGTCTTTATCAAGTGATGATATTTAGATACTTATTTGTCTTCTTATATTGAACACAGCCACTCATTTGACACATCATTTTCACTTTTACTGTCATTCTAGAAAACCTTAAATGAGAACTTCAACTCATACGACTCCTCTTTCAATTCTTTCGAATTCATTGGATTAAATTCTTTTCCGCATTTGAGAATCCTCTCTTCTTCCACTCCGTCCCAAAGAGTTACTAGGACCAATTTAGTTTCAAGTTTAAAGCTGACTTTGACTGGACGAGCTACCAGAAGAAAAAGAGTGTAACTCTTTGTGAAACAAACGACAACACGGACAACTTAAAACGTATTGGACCCCCATCCAGCTATACTGAAGTCAATAGTCAGTAGAAAATTGACGTCAAAGATTATTTCAAGGACAACACTCTGAGAGTAAACTAAAATCAGTTTAACTATACTTGATCCAACCCGACATAATCTATACCAGTAATCAAAGTCTAAAAACAGGATGGTAGATGAGGTCAACGGCAAGACATGGGGAGCTGAAACAGACAGCCACAACCTTTGGATTCAACAAAGAAATCTAAGTCAACTTCTACTCACTTTTGAGAAGTTGGCATTGCCAGAGATAATCCAGCCGGCAAATCCTTCCATTGTTGAGTCACCGTCTTAATTTGCGTGTAAAAGTTCACACCAGCCTTGCCTGAAAACAACTCCCACACATTAATATCATCATAACATCATCATCATCAATCATACCCAATATATCTCAACGACAACAAAAGGTATCGCTAGGGTCTGAGGAAGGTAAACCGCAGGCAAACAGTACCTCTATCCCAAGAGATAGAGAGTTTACTTCCAGTGAGACCCCCGGCTCTATATGTACTTGCATAAATGACACAATAATAAGGATATTATGTGATTGTGTGTTAGTGAGGAAATTTAGGAAATACAAAGAGAAGTCTGCCGATATTAAAATACTCATACACATTAATATCAGACTACATATAGAACCGGGGGTCTCACTGGAAGTAAACTCTCTATCTCCGTATTGTTTGCCTGCCACTTACCCTTCCCATACCCTAGCGATAGCTTTTGCTGTCGTTGGGATATACTGGGTACGAATGATGATGACGACATTAATATCAGACGCAAAAACGACACACATGCTTAGAACGAAACATATAAGCTTTCATATATCTTACCATAGAAATTTAGGTCTCCTGCGAAAGATGCTTTGGATCCAGTGAATGAGAAGAAGGGCAAAGGAACTGGAATCGGTACATTAATCCCAACCTGAGCCCAGAGCACTACGTCAAACCACAAAACATGAAAAGGCAAAGTCATACCATATCTGGTTGTATTCTTAACTTCTTACCTGGCCTGCCTCTATCTCAGTTTGGAATTTCCTTGCAGCTGCACCAGATGATGTGAAAATGGCAGCGCCATTGCCATACCTGCGAAACGGACCAAATCAGCAGAAATTTTGTGCAAAAAGTTGCCTATTTAGAGGTTATACCACAAAGGGACCTACTTGTTCCTGTTTACGATTTGTATAGCCTCGTCTAAGCTATCAGACTAACAAGATGACAATAAACAGATGTTAGCCAAGCACGTCCTTCAACATAAGAACGAACCAGAGGATTTTTTTTTTTTTTTGGTTTTTGAACATTAAAGCACAGAACAGACCTGCATGCAAATGAGGACAGGCCCAAAAATCTCCTCCTGCGAATTAATATCAAGGATCATAACGCACATGAGAAACCAGAGAGTAAGACTAACAGAGGCATGGATAAGGAAAATTTCAGACACTCTAACAGGGAAAAGGAAAAAAGAACCTTGTAGCATTCCATGTCAGGAGTGACGTCAGCCAAGATGGTGGGACCGATGAAGTTCCCTTGTTCATATCCTGGTACCTAGAGGTTTCTCAAGAACAATCAGTACATATTTGATAGATTAATTTGGACATAAACAAACAGCTTCAGTGAAAGAGGGACAGCAGAGGATTTTCAATTTTTCGTTTTTCGGTATAGGTATTATATTTCTACTTACCATATTTCCCTTGTCATCATACACATTTAACAGAGAGCAGTTTTAGTTCCTCAAAATCATAGATATCATGGTGAAAAAGAACTGTGAATCAGTAAGTCCCATCCATAACATTTTCTACGCAAATAACTTTCATGTACGGGAAAAGATACTTTTTATTGAGCTAATGAAGAATATGCTTACTTAACCTTCACACGAAGTAAATAAATGGACCAGATCACAACAGGAGTTTCCATGTCAAAAAAACGTATATAACAACATTACTCATTGCCTATGTCAAAAAAAAAAAAAAATGTATAGTGTCAAAAAAAAACTGCAAACTCTAGAATACTTTCATCTGACCTACCAGGAATTTTATTCTGACACATACCGTCGCCTACTTTACTCCCAAAAAGAGAAATTCATTGTCTTAGAGCTCAATCTGGAAGCCTTATCTTGACCAATCTCATTTAAGTTCGCCTTGTTTGTTTTTAGGGAGATCATTAATAGCAGATCCAGCGGTTATATCAAGATAACAAGGTTGGAAGGTGGGAACATTGGAGATTACTGAAGGTGGGAACATTGGAGATTACTGAAGGTGGGAACACTGGAGATTACTGAATCAAAAGTCAGTGTCAATCAGTGGATGAGCAGGAGGATGGAGAAAGAACAGGATCAGACCAAGTTAACTGACTATGAACTAAAACATCAGTATGTAGAATCATTTCAACATTGAAAGCACCTATTGCCTACATGCAATAGAGCAACCACAGTACATAAGACGCATATGATAAAGCAGGAGAACAGGTTTCATCAATAATGATGGAAATAAATAAAGATCAGGAAATCAAGAAAGCACAAGCATATACCACAAGGCTTCTCCCATCCAAGATCAGTCTGGCACCTCTTTCTACACCACTTTGTACCAATCTACATACCCGTTCTTTTGCCTGTTGTATGCAAAGATGATATATCAAATGGGAAAAGAAAGAAACAAAGCAAATGTACTTAAGAACCTAAATGAAAATGTTCTTTGTGATTTGTTTCCATGAAACAACCAGACTCTCAAGTGTTCACACCTGCTTGCTAATCACCGGACCTAGGTCTGCATTTGGATCAGTTCCAGCATTCACCTTGAGGGATTTAGCCCGCTCCACTAGTTTTTCTTCCCTGTACCAAATCATAATCTCATCAACCAGATGCATAGGGTCTTAAGTTCACGTAAGCACATCAGTTAAGCAAGTTTTAGTACTGTAGGAATATCAAGCAGGTAAACACAGTAGATGTCAGGTTTAAGCCTGAGTCTTCTTTGTTTCCCCTTGTTGTCCAAGGAAGTGGCAGTTGAAAATGGTGAGAAAATACAATGAAAAGGCAGGAATCAAAGCCCTTCTATCTGAATGGTACATCAGTTTTATAATAAGCATACAAGTCCAAGTGATTCTTATGCAATACATTTATAAATGCCTAAGTTTGCATTACCAACCAGTAACCTGTCAGATTTATTTAAACAGTTCAGGAAGATGACTCTGGAAAAAAAAAAAGCACATACGTATATTGGCATGAACTCTATTCTACTGGTTACATGACTCAGAGAGGAGTTGCAAGACAAATTTCTAGTGCTGCCTTAATCAGGATTAGCCTTTTAGAAGGCCATTCATTTCCAAAACTCTCTTCTTTGCAGAATGAAGAAATCAGTGCGTAGAAGACCCTTTTTTGTGGAAGACCCTAACTGTCCGTGTCCTTCAGTCGAGGAAAAGGTTATGTTTCTCACTTCACCAAAGGAACAAACTAATGCACATATTCAGGCCAAAGAATTTTTCCACACGGGGGCCAAAAATAGATTTTTTTATGGGCTAAACAAATGCAAAATCACTTATTCATTAACCGGGGATGTGGTGAAAATCTACTATGACATAGAAGAGCATAAAGTAGGCTGGAAAACAAATAAAAGAAAAACAGCATAAATTACATATCCAGAATGCCAGCATAGAGAAATATCGAAGCCAAAAGATAACAGAAAACATTACATTTACCATGGTTCAGTAAGTTACATAATGAATTCAAATATAAACAAATTACCATGACTTTGACTCTCCAACAAAGATCACCGTACTGAGGGCCATGCATCTTTGTCCAGCAGCACCAAAACCAGCTGCTACTAAAGCATTCAACGTGGCATCTAAGTTAGCATCAGGCAAGACTATCCCATGATTCTTGGCTCCCATATTTGACTGAATGGATAGGCATGGAACATATCACTTGACTTAGGCTTCGAATTAGTAGAAAAGAAATGAAATAAAATACTTCAGTTGCCCTCACCTGAACACGTTTTCCTTTAGCTGATGCTCTTGAATAGATATGCATTCCAGCCTATTGATATGGGCAAAGGAGAATTATAATTTTTATGTCATAAGAAAGAGTTGATAAAGTGAATTGGAGATCAGAGGAAAAGGCAAAAGCACATATCATTTGCCTTGATAGACTACACCCTTTGTAGAAGGAATGACTTGTATAACTTGACTCAATAAAAGAGTATATGCATATCATACTAGAAGAATAAAGTTCTTCAAAAGGAGATTATATAAGGCCTTAGACAGGTGAGATTTTATCACATAAGAGCAACACCATAACAGAAATGAACCAAACCACCACCACAACCCCCCCCCCCCCCCCCCCCCCTAAAAAAAAAACAAAACCAACCTATGTAGCATCATTAAAGAGAAATAAAACTAAGAAAGTCCAGGTAAATCATCTTGTGAAAGTCCATTAAATATTGGAAATTAGTCTAACAACAAAAAACAACAGTGGGTGTTGGTGCTTGTATGTGTACTTAGTTCTGTAAACATTTTTTTTTGTAATTTAAAGTTATGTAAACATGTATTGTTGAGAATTTACCATGTGTCCTATTTGCCTGCCATAACCTCCAAAAATCATTTGCTTTATAGATTTCCAGATATAACCACCGAATCATTCGTTCAACCTTTTTCTTTGGGAGGAGGGAGGGAGGGAGTGTTGCTGATGTGTTGTTCACTAGTCAAGATTTAAAAACAAAATGTATCTTTTACTACTTAATATGTAGGAAGATGTCTCTCTTCTATGTCTACACATGGAGTAACTTACAGTGTTTGAGCCGACAAATGATATGGCTCTAATATCATCGTCATCACATATAGCATTCACAACATCCTGAAAGTGAGACAATGAGAATCTTCCAGCTAGGGACAGGAAGTCATCTTATTCAGAATGTATAATTTCCTTATCAAGTAACTGTAAATAAAACCTACATGGGTGCCATGAACAATATTTAAGACGCCACTAGGCAAACCAGCCTCCATTGCAAGCTCTGCAAGTATCATGGAAGCCCCTATAGCAACAAAAAGAAAAGAGAATCAGTTCCAAAGCTGACAGTAAAGCATGTATATTCTAGTTTTTCATCATTTGATATACAAATTTCGATGAAAACTAGAACAATTTGCATGCTCATTTGAGGGAATGGAGACAATTCATTGACATGGCTGTCGTCTTATTAGCCAGTCCCCAAGTAATGCAAGAAGGACATTAAACATCATCACAAGCATGCTCATCAATGAAAGGAAAATGTAACAACTCATGTCATTGAGATGACTCTCAAGAAGCCTAGTCTCACAATTCAACAACGACAAAAAGTTTCCTAAGAACTCGTCAAGAAGCCTTTAAATAGTTAATCCAGTAAGAGCCAAACTCAGAAAAAGTTACCCGCCCAATTCATCCAACGTACAAACAGAAATTATAAGAGATTCATAAGAAGTTAAAGTTTGACCACCCAAGAAATCCATGTTGAAGTGCAGTTTAGAGTTGAAGCATAGAAGATTATTAGAAAGAACACAATACCAGGATCTTTCTCAGACGGCTTGAGCACAAAGGTATTCCCACAAGTCACAGCAACAGGGAACATCTGCCACAAGCTTTACTCATCAGATTCACTCAGCCCGAGCAAAGGGTCACAAGAAATGGTTGAGGATAACATGAACTCCAAAAGCAGAGAAGAAAAGGAAAAGACAGGGCAAAAAGCAAAAGAAAAACGAGACAAACCCATAAGGGAATCATAGCCGGGAAGTTGAAGGGACAAATCCCAGCACAAACACCAAGAGGCTCCCTAATACTGTAGGTATCAATACCATTTGAGACATTTGATACATATTCTCCCATCTGTAAAGTTGCCATCCCACATGCATGTTCCACCACCTCTTCAAAAGACATCCATTTATTCCATTCATATGTCTTCATGTGGTCTAATTATATGACAAAATAGAAGAAATATACCAACCTAGTCCACGGAATACATCCCCCTGAGCATCTTTCAATGTCTTCCCTTGCTCTATTGTTATGTTCATGGCTAGCTTGTCCTGTGATAAGAAGTCAAATGAAGTCCAATTGTGATGTACATTTAAAGGAGGAACCTTATTTTGTACTGTGAGATTATGTTTGATCAATCGTGTCATACATTTGAAGTAGGGACTTCATTTTTCAGTTCGAACTAATGTCATGCTATCCCTTGGAGATAGTACAAGTCATCAGTTCAGAATATGCATACCGTGTTTTTTCGTATAAGGTCTTGGAGCCTGAACATAATACGCTGCCGGGATGTGACAGGGGTATTTCGCCAGGCTGGAAATGCATCCTTGGCAGCTGATACAGCTGATTGAAACTCCTCATTTGTGGTTAATGGTACTTGAGAAACTACCTCTTGAGTTGCCTTTGACCAAGGAAAAAAACTGAGGTACAAATCACAGTGCATTTATCCAAACTAAGTTCTTATCTAAGGCACCTACCGGGTTTATAACATCAATGTGTTCAGATGATCCAGAATTCACAAATGTGCCTCCAATCAAATTTGGAATCCTCTGAAACGGTGAAAAGAAACAAAATTAGGGAAATTTTCCCCCCTTAAGCTACAAGCTTATGAAGGGTACAATATCATAATGCAGAAAGCATTCAGATTTCTTTTGGGCTATGTAGCACACTGATAAGTACTACAACGAGCAATTTGATTGGCACCAGGTTTGCAGCTTTTCTATGTTTTTCTTTGGCAATTTTGGTAATGGTTTTCTTGTTTTCGTTGTCTGTTGTATGTTTTACTCATTCACTATTCAATACTTTCTCTTTTTTTCCCAAGTGTTTTATGCATATAACAGAACTATACACAATAATAAATCGAATCCGAATAGTTTCCAGTCTATATTTGATTGCAAATTCAATGAATGCAACATGATTCCTGTTTTGATCCTCTAGGATATATAATTAACAAGAATTTAAACACAATAAACCCATCATTTTCTAATCAAACATCCTTAAGAGGAGTAAGTAAATTCAAAATACTTTAGGCAATATTAAAAGTGATTTCTTTTGTAATTGCCTTCAAACCAAAAAAAAATAAAATTTTCCAACCAACACTCACCAGTGAGTTCCGCTGCCTCCAAGAAGGCTCGGCGGCGGTTGAGAACACTCGCCGACTTATCCACCTCATATTCCACGCTGCAGGAGCGCGTACAGAATCGAATTAAAAGTAAAGCTGTTTTTTTTTTACTTGGTCGCACTGATAACGTAAATAGTAACGAAATTTGATTGCAATCGAGAAACATGTGATAGAAATATTTACCTGGATTAATTGAAAGCCGAAGATAATCGCCGGAACAAGTGCGATGACAATCTTGAAATGAGAACCGAAGCGAGATCAGTGCTCCCTACTTGCCCTGTATGGCTTTCGGTTATATATGGAGAAAGGAAGACGGCCACTGTATCTTTTTGACCTTTACAGAAAGGCATCCGATGTGGATTTATCTTTTGTCCCACGTGTGGAATTCTAATGTTGGATCAACAAGTTAGATATAGCTCGAATTTTTATTAATAAAATGATATTCATTTGGGAAATTATCGTTATTAAGACACGAGTCGAGTATTTTTTTTTTATAAAAAAAATACACAGTATCAATGGGTTCTTATATGTTTCCATGAATCTTTTACTATTGAAACATATTATTCGATTTACATATCAAATGACTTGTATTCTTCATTTATATATTCGTCTTAAGATAAGTATCAAAACATTGAAAAATTTGACTGCTAGACAATTTTATTTTTGATTTTTGGACTATGTGCATAGTTCATTTGCCATGAACAAAGTATGTACGAATATCATCTATTTATCTTTCTTATAGTTTGACGATTCGAATCTTGTATGCTATTTTAAGATAAAAATTCTTATCATTAAGCTAAGATTCTATTTTGTTTTCTCTGGCAATTAAAGTATCTTTAACAATTTACATCATATCTACATTAAAAAATTGGATGCAGACATATGGTTTTGGCTTCATAGTAGATGTTTAAGTATGATGTTTGGTTTTAAGTTACACCAACTTAAATGAATGATTGGAAAATTTATTGACCACCAATCCAACCATGAACAGGAGTCTTGTCATTTGGAGATGAGTCACATGACAAGCATCAACAAACAACATTACCTATTACCTTATAGGTTCCTGCCTATGGTAGGATATAAGACGTTGGATGTACGAAACCATACCTATGTATTAGAAACACACATAGGTTGTTTTCCCATGACCATAATAAAAATTACTTGTCGATCTACTGCTACTTTACAATATAAGAAACGCATCCAATTTAATGAGTCATTTTACTTTATTTCATCACGTTCTAAAATCAAAGAACCGTGTATCTTTCGGTCTATTGAAAATGGAAACATTGATTCACATGACAAGACCAGGGACAAGCTTTCTGTTAACAAGAATATATGTTTGTTTCAAAATACACGTGTAGCATAGACGCTACATAGGACAATATTTAATACTATTAAATAATTAGTCGGTTTACGTCAATGTTTGTTTGATCAGAGTTGGGATAAAGGAGCCACGTCAGATATACGGCAGTATTATCTGGTCTCGGACTGTTTCCCATGTAGGGAGATTATATTTTTCGATTACTCTAATATCGTCAAATATACACACGATATGACGAGGCGAAAATTAGCAGTGACATAAAATTCACATATAATTAGGCCGGTATATTCAGAATCTAAACAGACCGTCATTCGAGACAATACCATCATAACCATCAATTACAATCAAGCTGACAATGGTAGAACATGGGATAGGATCCCGTCACCGCAAGGGGTACGGTGACGTGTGACCGCGCGACACGTGACAGCAGGGGGTGGTGAGGCTAGATGAGGATCATCTGCATCTAGCCTCACAATCTTCCTTGCTGCCACGTGTCGCATGGTCACAAAGGGGTGAGAAAAGTGGGGGTGAGAAGATCCCAACCCGTAGAACACGTACCGATCGACTTTATAAAGAAGCAGGTCGTCCGAGAAGCCAAAGGTATTTCAGGTCATAAGGGTCCGCTATACCACTTCAGGCATGAGAACTTCAACGAAGTTAGAGCAGTTTGGTCAAGCCTCAAGCATGAGTACATATTTAGGTGTCAAATCATACCCGCTTAGCTCGGTTCGGCCAAACCATTACTCGCCATGTGGATAATTTTGCCTTGACATCGTGACACATGACGTCTATGAAGAATTGTATCGTATATTGACTGATAAACTCATTGTACAAACGTGTACATATACAAAAGGAGGAATAACAAATCCTACTACAATCAAGGAGATAGACTTCTAGAGATAAAACTCTATCTACAATGCTAACTTATCTACAAGGAGCCTAACCGAAATATCTGCTGGATAATACAAGTATCGTAATACTCCCCCTCAAGTTGGAGCATGAATATTTACAATGCCCAACTTGCGCAGAAACTGGGTAAAAAAACGCAGGACCCAAGGCTTTAGTAAATCCATCCGCCAACTGCAGAGAACCCGAAATCTTTGTCGGCAAAATTGAACCAGCCAAAAAATGATGACGAACAAAATGACAGTCAATTTCAATATGTTTTGTGCGCTCATGGAAAACGGGATTGGCAACAATGTGTAACGCAGCTTGATTGTCACAATGAAGAACAACAGGATCAGAAACCGAAACACCAAGATCAGTTAAAAGACGACGTAACCAAACAATTTCACTAGCGGCATAAGCCATGGCACGATATTCTGCTTCAGCAGAAGAGCGAGAAACGACAGACTGCTTCTTAGAACGCCAAGAGATCGGAGCGGAACCAAGAAATATCAAATAACCAGTGGTAGACCGACGAGTAGTGGGGCAACCAGCCCAATCCGCATCACAGTAAGCACGAAGACATAACGAAGAATCAGTAGGAAAGAAAAGACCTTGACCAGGAGCACGTTTGAGGTATCGAACCAAATGAAAGACTGCATCGAGATGGCACTTACGAGGTGCATGCATAAATTGGCTAAGCATATTAACAGCAAAACAAATGTCAGGACGCGTAACAGTGAGATAAAGTAAACGCCCAACAATACGCCGATAAAAGGATGGATCGGCCAGGACAGGGTCCGTCTCAGAAAAATGACAATTTTGATCCATAGGAGTACTCGTAGGACGACAACCAAGAAGCCCACATTCCTTGAGTATATCAAGAACATACTTACGCTGATTCAGAACCATACCAGAGGGAGAACGAGCAACTTCAATACCTAGAAAGTATTTCAGGGGTCCAAGATTTTTGATCTTGAACTGATGATGTAAATAAGCTTTCAAGGCAGTGATACGAGGAAGATCGTTACCAGTGACAATAACATCATCAACATAAATTAAAACAGCAACAAATGAAGAACCAATAGATAAGACGAATAACGATGCGTCGGCGTTAGATTGCTTGTATCCAAGAGCAGTAATAGAAGCAGTAAATTTTGCATACCAATTTCGCGATGCTTGACGCAAACCATACAAAGATTTACGCAACTTAAAAACAACATTATGCTCCCCCTGACGAGAAAAGCCGGGCGGAACACGCATGTAAACATCCTCTGTAAGATCACCATGCAAAAACGCATTATTAACATCTAACTGATGAACATGCCAACCACGAACCATAGCAAGCGCTAAAAGACAACGAACAGTAACCAACTTAGCCACCGGTGCAAAAGTTTCATGAAAGTCAACACCCTCAACTTGAGTATACCCACGAGCAACCAAACGTGCCTTATAACGCTCAACCGTACCATCCGGGTTATACTTAATTTTATAGACCCATTTAGAGCCAATAGTGCGCTTGCCAGGGGGTAAAGGAACAACTGACCATGTATGATTCGCTTCAAGAGCAGAGATTTCCCGTTGCATGGCCTCACGCCAATGAGCATGCTTAACCGCCTGACTAAAAGTAACTGGCTCATCCTCAGCGGTGATGGCCGTAACAAAACCATAATAAGAACGGGATAAACGGGCATATGACAAAAAACTGGATAAAGGAAATACCGTAGAGT
Organism: Eustoma russellianum; assembly: GCA_036186865.1. Taxonomy (NCBI): domain Eukaryota; kingdom Viridiplantae; phylum Streptophyta; class Magnoliopsida; order Gentianales; family Gentianaceae; genus Eustoma; species Eustoma russellianum. The sequence goes on along the minus strand of AP025074.1, from coordinate 1,050,714 downwards.
TGGCTGTGGGAGCAGGATCAGCCGCCGATGGTACAAGCGATGGGGGTAAAGCAACGTCAAAATCCGTGAGGCGACGAGATAACTGACGAGAACGCAAACTGCGCGTAGAATGGAACGGAACAATAGAACCAGAAGCAGACTCAGAAGGGGCCAAAACCGGATCAGCTGAGGCTGGAATAGCCTCAGCCGAAGGCAACAAAGCCTCAGCCGAAGGCAACAATTCAGCCGAAGGCAACAATGCATCAACTGCATGAATTGGAGCATCAGGGGGCACAACCGAAGCATGCATGGGGACGGCTGGACCAGGTGGGACCTCCCCAGCAGGCTGCACTACAGAATCCCAAGAGGCGAACTGAAGGCCAGGAACCGAATTAGAAGAAACACGAGGTAAGGGTTGGACAACAAAAGGAAAATGTGACTCATAAAATGACACATCGCGACTAACATAAACCCTTTTACTAGACAAGTCATAAACTTTATAACCCTTTTGAGACTGTGGGTAACCAAGAAACACGCCCGGTGCAGAACGGGGGGCAAACTTATCATGAGAACCATGGTAAGTGTAACCATAGCATAAACAACCAAAAACTCGAAGATGTGAATAAACAGGAGCAACCCCCATTAGAAGTTCATATGGTGTTTTATTTTGAAGGAAGGTAACAGGCATACGATTAATAAGATAAACTGCAGTGAGAATACATTCTCCCCAGAACATAATAGGCAAGTTGGCATGAAACCTAAGAGCACGCGCGACTTCCAAAATATGACGATGTTTACGCTCAGCAACCCCGTTTTGCTGCGGAGTGTAAACACAAGATGTCTGGACTTCTATACCATTATCATGATAATAAGAAAGTAAAGTAGCATGTGAAAATTCCAAACCATTATCACTGCGAACACACTTGACAGTAGTATGAAATTGCGTACGAACCCATTTCAAGAAATGTAACAAATAGCGGCTAGTCTCAGATTTAGACTTCATCAAATAGACCCAAGTAGTACGAGTGTAATCATCAACAATGGTTAAGAAATAATGTGCACCCGACAAACTAGGAGTTTTATAAGGCCCCCAAATATCGCAATGAATGAGATCAAAAGATTTGACAGTAGTGCTTTTACTAAGAGGAAACGGCAAACGAGTTTGTTTGGCACGATTACAAGCATCACAAAAAATATCTTTATTAGAAACAACAACGGAAGGAAGAAAACGGAATTTGGAAATAGGAAGATGACCCATTCTATTATGCCAGATGGAATCATTACACTTTATTGCTGCGAAACTCCTACTAGCCGAATGCTGTAGCAGTTGATACAAACCATCGTGCTGTCTACCCACTCCAATCAGCCTCCTCGATGGAATTTCCTGCATAATACAGAAATCCGGGCCAAAAGTGAGAACACAATTCAGATCTCGGACTAAACGACTGACAGAGATTAAATTAAAAGCAAACTCCGGGACGCCCAGAACATCATGTAAAACCAAAGAATCATTAAGTCGCACCGTGCCAACCGCACGCACAGCCACATGTGCGCCATTGGGTATTTGTACCGTTGCATCGATCTTGTCAGTAGTGACAGTAGTAAAGAGTGATAAATCATTAACAATATGCGCATTTGCTCCACTATCAAATAGCCAAGAAGAAGACGTAAAAGAAACTATACCCGAATCGTGCTTGTCTGCCAACGGAAGAGACGAACCAAAATTACCTCCATTTAATTGTTCAAGAAACTGTGCTAACTGATGTTGTTGAGCAAGGGTGAGACCTACAAATGGAGTAGACACGGCTGGACTGGTCACAGCACCACCAGCCGAACATGCCACCTGGGACGCTGCCATCGCGGCAGTAGTGGGGATCAATTGTTTTGCCATGGATATACAGAAGCACAATTAACAAAGAAGCAAACTAAAGATAAGAATGGCCTGCGTCTGAGAAGCGTATATTGACTGATAAACTCATTGTACAAACGTGTACATATACAAAAGGAGGAATAACAAATCCTACTACAATCAAGGAGATAGACTTCTAGAGATAAAACTCTATCTACAATGCTAACTTATCTACAAGGAGCCTAACCGAAATATCTGCTGGATAATACAAGTATCGTAATACTCCCCCTCAAGTTGGAGCATGAATATTTACAATGCCCAACTTGCGCAGAAACTGGGTAAAAAACGCAGGACCCAAGGCTTTAGTAAATCCATCCGCCAACTGCAGAGAACCCGAAATCTTTGTCGGCAAAATTGAACCAGCCAAAAAATGATGACGAACAAAATGACAGTCAATTTCAATATGTTTTGTGCGCTCATGGAAAACGGGATTGGCAACAATGTGTAACGCAGCTTGATTGTCACAATGAAGAACAACAGGATCAGAAACCGAAACACCAAGATCAGTTAAAAGACGACGTAACCAAACAATTTCACTAGCGGCATAAGCCATGGCACGATATTCTGCTTCAGCAGAAGAGCGAGAAACGACAGACTGCTTCTTAGAACGCCAAGAGATCGGAGCGGAACCAAGAAATATCAAATAACCAGTGGTAGACCGACGAGTAGTGGGGCAACCAGCCCAATCCGCATCACAGTAAGCACGAAGACATAACGAAGAATCAGTAGGAAAGAAAAGACCTTGACCAGGAGCACGTTTGAGGTATCGAACCAAATGAAAGACTGCATCGAGATGGCACTTACGAGGTGCATGCATAAATTGGCTAAGCATATTAACAGCAAAACAAATGTCAGGACGCGTAACAGTGAGATAAAGTAAACGCCCAACAATACGCCGATAAAAGGATGGATCGGCCAGGACAGGGTCCGTCTCAGAAAAATGACAATTTTGATCCATAGGAGTACTCGTAGGACGACAACCAAGAAGCCCACATTCCTTGAGTATATCAAGAACATACTTACGCTGATTCAGAACCATACCAGAGGGAGAACGAGCAACTTCAATACCTAGAAAGTATTTCAGGGGTCCAAGATTTTTGATCTTGAACTGATGATGTAAATAAGCTTTCAAGGCAGTGATACGAGGAAGATCGTTACCAGTGACAATAACATCATCAACATAAATTAAAACAGCAACAAATGAAGAACCAATAGATAAGACGAATAACGATGCGTCGGCGTTAGATTGCTTGTATCCAAGAGCAGTAATAGAAGCAGTAAATTTTGCATACCAATTTCGCGATGCTTGACGCAAACCATACAAAGATTTACGCAACTTAAAAACAACATTATGCTCCCCCTGACGAGAAAAGCCGGGCGGAACACGCATGTAAACATCCTCTGTAAGATCACCATGCAAAAACGCATTATTAACATCTAACTGATGAACATGCCAACCACGAACCATAGCAAGCGCTAAAAGACAACGAACAGTAACCAACTTAGCCACCGGTGCAAAAGTTTCATGAAAGTCAACACCCTCAACTTGAGTATACCCACGAGCAACCAAACGTGCCTTATAACGCTCAACCGTACCATCCGGGTTTATACTTAATTTTATAGACCCATTTAGAGCCAATAGTGCGCTTGCCAGGGGGTAAAGGAACAACTGACCATGTATGATTCGCTTCAAGAGCAGAGATTTCCCGTTGCATGGCCTCACGCCAATGAGCATGCTTAACCGCCTGACTAAAAGTAACTGGCTCATCCTCAGCGGTGATGGCCGTAACAAAACCATAATAAGAACGGGATAAACGGGCATATGACAAAAAACTGGATAAAGGAAATACCGTAGAGTTGGCTGTGGGAGCAGGATCAGCCGCCGATGGTACAAGCGATGGGGGTAAAGCAACGTCAAAATCCGTGAGGCGACGAGATAACTGACGAGAACGCAAACTGCGCGTAGAATGGAACGGAACAATAGAACCAGAAGCAGACTCAGAAGGGGCCAAAACCGGATCAGCTGAGGCTGGAATAGCCTCAGCCGAAGGCAACAAAGCCTCAGCCGAAGGCAACAATTCAGCCGAAGGCAACAATGCATCAACTGCATGAATTGGAGCATCAGGGGGCACAACCGAAGCATGCATGGGGACGGCTGGACCAGGTGGGACCTCCCCAGCAGGCTGCACTACAGAATCCCAAGAGGCGAACTGAAGGCCAGGAACCGAATTAGAAGAAACACGAGGTAAGGGTTGGACAACAAAAGGAAAATGTGACTCATAAAATGACACATCGCGACTAACATAAACCCTTTTACTAGACAAGTCATAAACTTTATAACCCTTTTGAGACTGTGGGTAACCAAGAAACACGCCCGGTGCAGAACGGGGGCAAACTTATCATGAGAACCATGGTAAGTGTAACCATAGCATAAACAACCAAAAACTCGAAGATGTGAATAAACAGGAGCAACCCCCATTAGAAGTTCATATGGTGTTTTATTTTGAAGGAAGGTAACAGGCATACGATTAATAAGATAAACTGCAGTGAGAATACATTCTCCCCAGAACATAATAGGCAAGTTGGCATGAAACCTAAGAGCACGCGCGACTTCCAAAATATGACGATGTTTACGCTCAGCAACCCCGTTTTGCTGCGGAGTGTAAACACAAGATGTCTGGACTTCTATACCATTATCATGATAATAAGAAAGTAAAGTAGCATGTGAAAATTCCAAACCATTATCACTGCGAACACACTTGACAGTAGTATGAAATTGCGTACGAACCCATTTCAAGAAATGTAACAAATAGCGGCTAGTCTCAGATTTAGACTTCATCAAATAGACCCAAGTAGTACGAGTGTAATCATCAACAATGGTTAAGAAATAATGTGCACCCGACAAACTAGGAGTTTTATAAGGCCCCCAAATATCGCAATGAATGAGATCAAAAGATTTGACAGTAGTGCTTTTACTAAGAGGAAACGGCAAACGAGTTTGTTTGGCACGATTACAAGCATCACAAAAAATATCTTTATTAGAAACAACAACGGAAGGAAGAAAACGGAATTTGGAAATAGGAAGATGACCCATTCTATTATGCCAGATGGAATCATTACACTTTATTGCTGCGAAACTCCTACTAGCCGAATGCTGTAGCAGTTGATACAAACCATCGTGCTGTCTACCCACTCCAATCAGCCTCCTCGATGGAATTTCCTGCATAATACAGAAATCCGGGCCAAAAGTGAGAACACAATTCAGATCTCGGACTAAACGACTGACAGAGATTAAATTAAAAGCAAACTCCGGGACGCCCAGAACATCATGTAAAACCAAAGAATCATTAAGTCGCACCGTGCCAACCGCACGCACAGCCACATGTGCGCCATTGGGTATTTGTACCGTTGCATCGATCTTGTCAGTAGTGACAGTAGTAAAGAGTGATAAATCATTAACAATATGCGCATTTGCTCCACTATCAAATAGCCAAGAAGAAGACGTAAAAGAAACTATACCCGAATCGTGCTTGTCTGCCAACGGAAGAGACGAACCAAAATTACCTCCATTTAATTGTTCAAGAAACTGTGCTAACTGATGTTGTTGAGCAAGGGTGAGACCTACAAATGGAGTAGACACGGCTGGACTGGTCACAGCACCACCAGCCGAACATGCCACCTGGGACGCTGCCATCGCGGCAGTAGTGGGGATCAATTGTTTTGCCATGGATATACAGAAGCACAATTAACAAAGAAGCAAACTAAAGATAAGAATGGCCTGCGTCTGAGAAGTAAGTGGACGAAAGGCAACAAACACTGACGGCTTCAAACGATGACGAGAGAGAAGCGACGAATTTTTTTTTTTTTTTTTATTAAATCAAATCCTGCTCTGATACCATGAAGAATTGTATCGTATATTGACTGATAAACTCATTGTACAAACGTGTACATATACAAAAGGAGGAATAACAAATCCTACTACAATCAAGGAGATAGACTTCTAGAGATAAAACTCTATCTACAATGCTAACTTATCTACAAGGAGCCTAACCGAAATATCTGCTGGATAATACAAGTATCGTAATAGTCTATTCATCGATATTTGGACAACATGCACAAACAGGACATGACAATCGGTAGGTCCAACGTTTCCAAACATGCACCTTTCCAGTCAACATTTACAAAAAGCATTTTGTCTGCGTGGACAAAAGACGGGCCAAAAAAATATTCGAATTTTCAGAGAGACTCAGAAATCATTATTTTTTATACTTACAAAATACTCACAAAGAGACATGATCTCCAAATTTTAGTAAAAATATATTGAATGAAATAAACCACAACTAGCATTGGAGGATTTTCTCAAAAAACTAACTCTGCAACCTGTAACGTTGGTAATTTTTATAAGTTTTAGTACAAATTCAATCTTTGTTAATTTAGATTATTCATTCGATCCGAGTGGTGAATCCAACTTTGCTATGATGCCGTATATGATGTTACGACGAAAGCATGTTCCCTTAATAGCATTACAAAATGTCCCCTAATTTTATATTTGAAATGTTCGGTATGAAGACAATACTAGAGTAAATAATGCTTGTGGTTGTCTTATCTTAATTGTCTTCTAAGTCAAGTGTTAAAAGCATATTGAAACGAGTGTTTTAAGCTTCTAAATGATCACGTTTTATGCGATAAACATGTACCATATTGAAACGAGTGTTTTAAGCTTCTAAATGATCATGTTTTATACGGTAAACATGTACCACCTAAGGAGGTACTCGACAATGAATGAATAAAAGTGTAGGCAATGTCTTCATTTGCTATTGACTTATTTGTTATTAGTTGATGAATTGTCTATGAGAAGCATACATATGTTTATCCCAATGCCAAGAAAAGAATATGTAAATCCAATAAATGAAGGTAATGTGACGAGAATGGTTGGGGTGTCATGTAACTATCTCCCTTACACCATAAGGTTCCCGATAACCGGCCGCACCCACTTGTGTCGGTTTCGAGTACATGTACCTTTTTGCTTATAGTCCTTCGGGCTTTTCCTTGGAGTATGGCATGTGTTACTTCAGCGCCGTAGCGCCTGGTACTCGAACAATGGCTCGAGGTATTTTCTCTACCTCTTCTTACCCCGCAAAAGCAGGGACACCTTACATAAATTCACATCAGAAATAGCCAACAGAAAAAAAATGAAATCTTGAATTACGTATAGAAACAAAAAGAACCACTTCTATTCTCGGAGCTGAGGCTGCTAAAGAAGAATTTTTGGTCCCTTTCGTCCAGTGGTTAGGACATCGTCTTTTCATGTCGAAGACACGGGTTCGATTCCCGTAAGGGATAGGTTCTCATTCTCGGTCGCT
>AP025074.1:1011145-1043453 GCA_036186865.1 Eustoma russellianum | reverse complement strand
GAACGGGGAATATCATGTCCCACACTCCCATATAGTTCTCTGAAAAAACAGAGAAAGTCACATTAGTAGGAAGGGGGGACGCCCCACCGAATTCACATCAGAAATAGCCAACAGAAAAAAAATGAAATCTTGAATTACGTATAGAAACAAAAAGAACCACTTCTATTCTCGGAGCTGAGGCTCCTAAAGAAGAATTTTTGGTCCCACCCCTGTGGTCCTTTTGCCCACACATCCCTGTCCACCCCAGCGATTCACTCCGCAAAGGTTCCTTACCCCAATAATGGCCCAATAAGGGATTAAACTCTTTCTTTTTTTATGATATGAAAGGATAAATTTTTTTTATAGAAGGTTACATACTTCCTCGCTCGTTCCACTCGCTGACATGTAGAAAAGTTAAATGAAAGTTGTCATGAAATATTATTACCTTTGACACAGTGAATGTCACACAAGGGTATGGTCTCTGATATGCAAAAATGCTAAATGAAAGTTGTCATACGACGAAATGACCTCTAACACAATGAATGTCACGCAACGGTATGACCTCTAACATATGGAAAAGCTAAATGAAGCAAATGTCATACAACGTTGTGGCCTGTGACATATAAAAAAGTAATGAAACATGTCATGCAATGGCAGTGCCTCTTACATGTGTAAAGAATTGATAGATTATATAAAGAAAGATGATATATTTTGTACAAAGGTGTGCTAAATGTTAAGCTAATGGACCCACAAGTCGAATGTTTCCTAATGTTACGTTATGATAGAATGAAAAAATACTTTAAACCCTAATGAAGTACTATGTGTTGGAAAAAGTACTTAAAAGTACTTTAAATCTTGTGATCCAACCTTGTATAATGTTATGTAACCTATTGATAGGAGATTGGATGAAGTTTGGAGTGTTTTATGAACAATAGAAGGAAATGAGGGTGTTCCAAACACTTTAAGCGCCTAATATAGGCGTTCGAAGTGTTCTGGAACACTTCCAGAACACTTGAAGTGCCTCATGTAGGCGTTCGAAATGTTCGGGAACACTTCCAGAACACTTCGAACGCCTATAGGCGTTCAATGTCACATGAAGCGCCTAATGTGATTTTGTACAGTCGTTCAATGTCACATGAAGTGCCTAATGTCATTTTGTACAGTCGTTCGATGTCACATGAAGCTCCTATATCATTTTGTACAGTCGTTCGATGTCATTTTGTACAGTCGTTCGAAGTGACATGAGGCGCCTAATGTGCCCCGACTGTTTATAAAAGATGCATCTTCTCCTCCAAATGACATCTCCTTTTATATTGAACGTTCATGGCAGATCCTAGGGGAGAAAAACTGCAGAAAATGGTCTTTTAAACCTTTGTTTTGAAAACCAAAAGCCTATAAATACTGGGCTTTGCTATCTTCAACATATACATGAAAAACTCTTGAAAACTTGTGAAATTTTCTGCAGTACTTTCTTCTCTCGTTCTCTCTACTATCTACTTCTTCTACCATCAAGTTCAAACTCTCTCTAGTAGAGCAAACTAAAGAGAGTAAGCCGTTATATCTTGGGAAGCATTAGCCATTGCAGTCTACCTTGCTCACCGGTAGAGGTTAAATTACTTTAAGGACAGAGTTATCCCGAAACTCGTCTCGGCTTTCATTGTCTTTCTTGTTTGGTTTTCCTGTGCCATATACATATTTTCCAACAATCTTAAAGCAATTTACTATGGCAACCAAACAAGCTCTTCTGGATATGACAAAGTTGGAGCCATTTGATGGCAAGTTCTACAAGAGATGTGCGACCAATGTGCTGTTTTTTCTCGAGATGCTCTCTGTTTCATACGTGCTCAAGATGGACAAACCTACTGATGAAGCAGAGGCACGCAAGTATGATTCGGACAATACAACTTGCAGAGGCCATATTCTACACTTTTTGTCCAACTCATTGTTTGACATCTATGTCAAATTTACTTCGGCTAAGGAGATATGGTCAGCACTTGAAAGCAAATATGGTGCTGATGATGTCGGTAAGCGTAAATACGTGGTGAGTGAATTCTTAAAGTTCCATATGGTGGATCATGTTCCGATCAATGATCAAATCCATCCATTTCAACAATTGGTGGATAATCTGGAACAAGAAGGAATCAAGATCGATGAGACCTTCCAGGCTGCAGCGTTACTGGAGAAACTTCCTCCTTCTTGGAGCAAATACAAAAAGAGAGGAAAGCATGACGATGCCAAGTTGTCTCTAGATGCTGTAATCAAACACATACGCATCGAAGAGAACAACAGAATGGAAGATGAGTTTCACAATCAAGAAGGTGTCAAGGCTAATATTGTTGAGCATGCTGTGAAGAAACAGAGATTTCAGACCAGCGGCGGCGGCAACAATAATGGTGGAAATAAAGGTAAGAAAATTGTTGTGCAGGCCCAAAAGAAGATCAAAGGTGTATGTTGGGTCTGTGGGAAGCCAGGACACCGAGCTGTCAATTGTAGAAAAAGGAAAGGCCAAAACGTCAATCAAGCAAACCTTGTGGAGGATTCAGGCGCAGCAGATGATGTCATTGCAGCAGTCGTCCTAACGGAGGTAAACCTTGTCAGTAGTGCAACGGAATGTGTGGTAGACACAGGGGCTACCAGACATATTGATACCAGTAAGGACCTATTTTCTGATTATCAAGAAATAGGAAACGGTGAACAAGTCTTCTTGGGAGATGCACATGGTACCCAAGTTCTTGGAAAGGGTAGGGTGCTTCTCAAGTTGACATCTGGAAAGAAACTGGAGTTAAGCAATGTGTTACATGTTCCTGCTATGCGTAGGAACTTGATATCCGGCGTACTACTGAACAAGGCCAACATTAAACTTGTTCTTGAGTCTGATAAACTTGTCTTATCTAGAAATGGGGAGTTTGTTGGTAAGGGATTTTGTAATGGGGGCTGCTTGTTCTTGACGCTATCTGTTTGTCTAATAATAAAGAAGCATCCAGTTCTGTTTACTTTGCCGAGTCTCTTGATATGTGGCATGCTAGATTAGGACATGCAAACATAGGAATCATTAATAAACTCAAAAACATGAATATGATTTCATATGATGGTGAGAATTTTGATAAATGTGAACATTATGTTGAGGCTAAACATCATAAGAGACCATTTAAGAAAGTTGATAGAGTTTCACAAAAAACTTGGTCTAATACATTGTGACTTAGGTGATTTTTAGAATCATATGAATAAAGGCGGTAAAAGATATTATGTTACTTTTATTGATGATTACTCTAGATATGCTAAGGTATATCTGTTAATTCATAAGGATGAGACTGAGTCTATGTTTATAAGTTACAAAAATGAAGTTGAAAATTAGTTAGATTTAAAGATCAAAAGGTTTAGGACTGATAGAGGTGGTGAATATAGTACAGATTCTTTACAAAGGCTTTGTAAAGAAAATGGCATTATTCATGAGGTCACACCCCCGTATACACCTCAATCCAACGAAGTAGCCAAAAGGAAGAATTAAACACTCAAAAATATGATGAATGCGATGTTAGTCAGTTCAGGATTGCCAGACAATATGTGGGGTGTGACAATCTTGACTGCATGTCATATATTAAATAGGATACCACATAAGAAGTTAGATAAAACACCATATGAGTTATGGAAAGGCTATGCACCCAACCTGAGTTACTTGAAAGTGTGGGGATGTTTAGCCAGAGTTGCTATTCCTGATTTTAAGAGAAGTAAAATCGGGTATAAGACAAGGGATTGTGTGTTCATCGGATATGCTCAAAATAGTGCAGCATATAGAATCATGGCTATAGCTAATATTTCTATATTGAAATCTAAAGATGCTGAATTTTTTGAACATATCTTTCCTATGAAAATACAATCCGAAGTTGCTTCCAAATTTGAGATAGGCGAGTCTAGTAAGTCCGTAGTTAATCAAAAGATTGATCTACCTAGAAGAAGTAAGAGGCAAAGAATTGAAAAATCTTTTGGGAATGATTTTACAACAGCATTCATTTTAGAAGATGACCCCAAAACTTATGGAGATGCCATTAAGTCAATAGATTCTAAGATTTGAAAAGAAGCCATTAATAGCGAGCTTGAGTCGATTTTAAGTAATAACACTTGTGAATTGGTAGATTTGCCTAGAGGTTGTAAACCTATCAGTTGTAAGTGGGTCTTTAGAAAGAAGCTAAAGGCGGATGGAACAATTGATAAGTTTAAAGCTAAGCTTGTCGCTAAAGGGTTCACGCAACAAGAAGGTATCGATTTCTTCGATACATATTCTCCAGTTGCTAGAATTACTACCATTAGAGTGTTAATAGCTCTTGCCTCCATTTACAAACTTGTTATCCATCAAATAGATGTGAAAACAGCGTTTTTAAATAGAGATTTGGAAAAAGAGACATATATGAAACAACCCGAGGGTATGATAGTTAAAGGCCAAGAGCATAAAGTGTGTAGGCTTAAGAAGTCTTTGTATGGTCTTAAGCAAGCACCTAAACAATGGCATGAAAAATTTGACAGTGCCATGGTGTCAAATGGCTATGTAGTAAATGAAAGTGATCGTTGTGTGTATAGTAAATTTGATTATTGTGATGGTGTCATTATTTGTCTTTGTGTTGATGATATGTTAATTTTTGGTACCAACATAAATGTTGTAAATGACACAAAATCATTTTCGTCTTCTGTTTTTGACATGAAATATATGGGGAAGACAGATTTAATTCTTGGACTTAAGTTAGTGGAGAAATGTGGGGGTTACCTACTTTCTCAAGAACACTATGTTGAGAAAATATTAAAAAAGTTTAATCATTATGATGTGAAACCAGTTAGTTCTCCTTATGATTCACATGTGACATTGATAAAGAATAAATTTGAAAGTGTGTCTCAATGTGAATATGCTATAATAATTGGTAGTGTAATGTACTTGATGAATTGCACTAGACCCGATATTGCATATGCTGTAAATAGACTTGCAAGATATACTCATAATCCTAATGAAAAACATTGGTGTGCATTAAGACGATTATTGAGATATCTTAAAGGTATAATGAATTTAGGACTTGTGTTTAGTGGTTCACCCTCTGTTTTAGAAGGCTATTGTGATGCTAATTGGGTGACAGATAATGATGAGATAAACTCCACTAGTAGATATGTGTTTACATCGGGTGGTGTAGCTATCTCTTGGAAATCATGTAAACAAACTTGTAGTGCTAAATCTACAATGGAGTCTGAATTTATTGCGTTAGAACTTGCTAGTACAGAGGCTGAGTGGTTATGAAATTTACTTGTTGATATTCCTTTGTGGTCTAAACCTATGCCTTCTGTATCTATTCATTGTGATTTTCAGGCTGCGATCGCGCGTGCAAAGAACAAGATTTATAACGGAAAGAGCCGACATATCCGTTTAAGGCAAATATTGTGCTTGAGTTGATAAGTTCAGGGGTGGTAAACTTGGAGTTTGTAAGAACCAATTTTAACCTTGCTGACCCCTTAACTAAAGGACTAAATAAGAAGTTAGTCTATGAAACATCGAGGGGGATGTGACTTATTCCATCTGTAGAGAATTCTTCATGACGGGAACCCAACCCACAATTAGTAGAGATCCTACAAACAGGGTTCAATATGGTAAAAACAAGTCATGAAAGAGTTCTATGTTGCACTATCGAAGTGTTCCTCCCTAAGGTGTTGTTGTTGGTAGTGCTCACTGTAAAAATTCGAGGGTGAGATTTCGAGAATCTCTTAATGAAAATTCATAGCCATGTTGTATGGTGGTGTGAAGAGTGCACATTTGATGAATTTCACCTATATAAGCTTGGAAGTGGTGCCGCTTCCTGTGAGAGTTTGGAAAACTCTCTAGAGAGCTTATGAATCCCGAGATAGGTGCATGGCCGATATCGCACCAAAACCGCGAACTTGAAGAAGTAGATAATGATATGTCTTCTTGTTGTTCATATAAACAATAGTGGAGTAAGATTCAAGACAAAGTTCATCTTACTGCCGTTTATATAACTCAAGTTGTACTACCGGCGATTCAAGACCACAAGTCATCGTATCCGTTATGTATCATTATCTTTGGTTGATAGTAGAAAGGTTGGTTTATGGTCGTTCGTTTGTGACTATACAAGATTGGATCATGTGGGGGATTTTTGGAAAAAAGTACTTAAAAGTACTTTAAATCTTGTGATCCAACCTTGTATAATGTTATGTAACCTATGGATAGGAGATTGGATGAAGTTTGGAGTGTTTTATGAACAATGGAAGGAAATGAGGGTGTTTCAAACACTATAAGCGCCTAATGTAGGCGTTCGAAGTGTTCTGGAACACTTCCAGAACACTTGAAGCGACTCATGTAGGCGTTCAATGTCACATGAAGCGCCTAATGTGATTTTGTACAGTCGTTCAATGTCACATGAAGCGCTTAATGTCATTTTGTACAGTCGTTCGATGTCACATGAAGCTCCTATGTCATTTTGTACAGTCGTTCGATGTCATTTTGTACAGTCGTTCGAAGTGACACGAGGCGCCTAATGTGCCCCGACTGTTCATAAAAGATGCATATTCTCCTCCAAATGACATCTCCTTTCATATTGAACGTTCATGGCCGATCCTAGGGGGAAAAACTGCAGAAAATGGTCTTTTAAACCCGTGTTTTGAAAACCAAAAGCCTATAAATACTGGGCTTTGCTATCTTCAACATATACATGAAAAACTCTTGAAAACTTGTGAAATTTTCTGCAGTACTTTCTTCTCTCATTCTCTCTACTATCTACTTCTTCTACCATCAAGTTCAAACTCTCTCTAGTAGAGCAAACTAAAGAGAGTAAGCCGTTATATCTTGGGAAGCATTAGCCATTGCAGTCTACCTTGCTCACCGGTAGAGGCTAAATTGCTTTAAAGACAGAGTTATCCCGAAACTCGTCTCGGCTTTCATTGTCTTTCTTGTTTGGTTTTCTTGTGCCATATACATGTTTTCCAACACTATGTAGATGAGTGACGATACACATGTAAGTAACAAAGAAAGAATGAAGTAAGGGTACGATGTATGGTTTGTATGATACCAATGAAATAAACGAAATACTTATGTTATATGCGTTATACGTATGTAAATTTTCTTACAGAATTGAACAGAATGAATGTTAAGGAATGGTAAAAAGAGGAGAAACAATAGAAGTTGTTATATGTTTTCTATCTTTTATTGAGCATGCATGAGTACATCCTTCTTTCTTTACATACTTTCAGGTGATGATTCAAATGAAGCCTCTCGGTAACCATACGTTCTAAAAACTTAGGTTTATGTTTTATTGGATGTATTGATATGTTATTTATATTGTGAAGATGTTATATATTGAAATGATAGAATTTGAGATATTGTTAGGATTATGTTACATAAATTTTTAATATATACGTCTTTCGTTGATTATCCACATGTCTTACGTGACTGAATGTTCTTTAGTAACTGAACTATTTGGGTATTTCCGATCATACCCTTAATATTAGATTGAGGATGCGACATATATTCCCTCTCTGTGTTTATTCATTATTAATTAATGGATAGGTACGATAAATATCAAATGGATGATTATAATTTGTGATGTAAAATTGCATTGGAGAGAAACACGATACATGTAGCTTACCGCATATTTTGACTCCTACACTTCAGAAAACCAACCAAATATGTAAGGCGGAGGTAAAAACATGAAAATGTAGGAAAAGAAGAAAAGTAATATCGTGTATTTTGTAGACTTTATTTCATTTAATAATATTGTATTGCTCCAAAAAAATTCTACATCAATGCAAGAAGACCCCGGTAGTTCTTCACAGCCAGGCGCCATAAAGGCTCGCCGGCACCACCACCACCAGCGGCAGCAACATGGAAAGAGAATAAAATATTTGGTGAAATATATAGCGCCGGGGAGGAAACTGAGCCGGTGGATCGTTTCTGTTATGGTATTGTTAACGATTAGCACCATTTCTATCAAGATAATTCTGGTGAATAGATTTGGTAGTGTCGAAGATGATATAAATCGTGACGATTTTCGCCGGAGTTCAGAGCGTCTGGAAAATATTAGGGTTGAGCCGGAGACGACGAGGCAGCCTTTGCATGGGGGACGATCCTCCCGTGAAGAAAAGGTATTTCGGGACACCTTGTTATATACAACAACAACATTACCCATGGACTTAAAGTCTTCTGTCTATGATGGGATATAAGGGTTGCATGTACGCAACCATAACCATGTGTTAGAAACAGACATGATTATTTCCGATGACCCATAATGAAAATTGCGTCAAGCTGTATCGATCAACTTGTACGTTACAATATAAGAAGCGCAATCTCATTTAGTCAGTCATTTTGCTTTATTCAATCATATTCCAAAATTAAAGAATAGCGTGTCCTTAATTCCTGGAAATGGAAACACACCTTGTTATATATTATCGTAAATGAATAATTATTAGATATCCCATCAATAATAAAGTAAAAAATAAGAGACATGTGTTGGTGGCCAATGTATAAAATAGAAGGCACGTCTGGTATTATATTTCATGTTAGTTAAAATAGAGTTAAGAACACACTCTTCTAACACATGAGTATGGTTGTGTACATCCGACTTCTATATACCTCGCTATAGGCATGAGCCACTAAGACAATGAGTAACGTTGTTGTTGTTAACAATTTATTTACACATCCTATAAATATAAATATATAACATACAGGTCAACATAATGATTTCCTTCAATAGACAAGGCAGATTCAAAGAGTGTTATCGTCAATTTAAATTTTTTTTCTTATGTGCATATTAATAGTCATTTAGGACAAATTCTCAATAACAAACTCCACAATCTATGCATTTATGCATTGAAAGTTGGGGTAAAATGGTAATTACATACCTTAATGCTTGAAATGGCGATGCATGCTATTACTACCTAACTAGATCCCTTTATTAGTTTAATTTTAGATTTTCATCTCAGGGGCAAGAATTATGGGAAAAACCAAGAAGTGACAACTTTTATAGGTGCCCACGTCACACCAAACCCAAAAAGGGTAAGCAAAGAAAATTTTGTTTTTACTGTCTTTGAGGTTTTGTATCTAACTTTTTATTTATTTATTTTTTATTGATCACCTTCTTTAATTATTTATTTTAATATTTGCTTGCATATAGAGAATAACAGCAAAGGCTACATTCTTGTTCGAGCTAATGGTGGACTAAATCAAATGAAAGCTGGGGTGAGCATATCCACTAGTATTCTGTTAGTACTATTTATCAGTTAATTGATACATTTTACTACTCTCTTCCAATCATGTTGGTCTATGTTTGATTTGCACATAACTTTATAAAACTTAGTTAGAACATTAAACCATTCAAAACATTTAAAGAAACGTTTCCGGTACAGTAGGCTCTTATGTTTGGACAGAATCTAGGTAAGGGATCGGATTGCGTAAGTAGCCTTACCATACACTTTTTTGTGCGAGAGACTGTTTCCGCGTCTCGAATCCGTGACTTTAAGGTAACAAAACAGCAACCTTAACAATTGCTCGAAAGTCTGCCCTCATTTAGTTTTCCAAAATACACACAACTAATAATTTAACCACTTTTCAATTACAATTTATATATTTTGGAAAAATACTTTTGAACACCTTAAAATAAAAAGATGGACATTCTTTTTGATCACTTGAGCTTTGGCATAAGGATAACATTTATAGTCTGCTCATTTGTTAAGTGGTGTAGAACATAAAGAAACTAGTACTTATTTTTTGGTGATAAGTAAAATGCAATAAAAAAGGACACAAGAAAGGGAAAAAAATCTACTATTAGTAATATCAATTGGCAATATCACAGTACACCACAAAACACATACATTGTATATCCCGACGACAGCAAAAACTATCGTTAGAGTTTGGAAAGAGTGAGAGACATATAAACAATACCTACATCCTCAACTTATAAGCATGTACTTTTATACGTGATCACTTTTTTCACATGAGTGTCAGCACTTATAAGATGCAAATTTTTTATATTAAATACTATGAAGAGCTTAATATATTAAATGTAATAACAGGTAATTCGAAATAAAATCATTTTTATTTAACTCCATGCAAATTGTTGTTAGCAGATAGCCGACATGGTTGCTGTTGCAAAGATAATGGACGCCACCTTGATTCTTCCTACGTTAGATCATAACTCTTATTGGAGTGATCCCAGGTTAGCATTTTGCATTACTATAAAATATGTCTAACTTTTGGTTCATACACAAACATGTATTTTATCTTTTGATTTCATTACATTTTGTATACATAAATTGAATGGTCGTCTGTGTGTGTGTCTATATATACATACATACATACATACATACATACATATATATATATATATATATATATATATATATATATATATATATATCTTATTTACAACATGCACCGTTATGTTGTTATTTTGATCATCAAATAGTGTTAGTCATGCTTATCTAAAAAAATTATTTTGTCTTCAAATTAATAACACACACACACAGTAAGAAAGTTATGGATACTATTTAAAAAGATCGTCCAACAATATTGATACAAAACGTAACAAGTATTTATTATTTCCTTAACATAGAAAAAGAAACCGAAAGATTTATAATAATTTGTTTTGTATCTCGACAATACTTCTTTCTTATGAGAATTTATTTTGAGAAGTAGCATAAAAATTGTAAAAAAAAAAGGAATATTATAAAGGCGACACAAGAATCACTATTACTTTTTCTTTTTGTTGTTGCCACGCATGCACATGAAGAAATTTTATTAGTCTTAAAATTATGTACGTTGTTAGTGTTAGTATGGTTGAATTCATTATAAATAAAGCTGATATAATATTCGTTGTGTTAGAATCCCAGAATTCATGGGATAATGATTGAAATTAATATTGTATATTCTTAGCATGGATTAGAAGATATTCTTGTAATTAATTAGTATTGATTAGGAATCCTTGATTGATTACTTACCATAGTGTAGGAAGAAAAAGTTGTATAAATCTGAGGCTATACCAATGTACGAAAACATACTGAATACAAGAAAAATATTTTACATCCTATTCGTGTAGACATGGTATCAGAGCAGGTCTCAATCTATTGAACCTGCGGTGAACTTGTGGTTGTGTTGGCTCAGAAACAGAGTCATCACTGCCAAACCATACCCGGACCAAGTGTCCAATGTGCCCTACCTGAAGAGGCTCAGAATCTGAGTGTTCTTCATTGCCTACTTCTATACCTTAATCCCGTCCTTGACCAAGAGCAGCTCCCCTGTTCTTACCAACACAGTATCTGCAAAACCACCAGCAAAAATGTCACAAATTCCAGAATCCTCAGAAAAAAGGCCTGAAACATCAGATAATAAACCAAACTTCCCTGGCAATCTGGACTTATCCGAACAATTTGCAAAATTCCTACAGCATAGCCTCAGTATGCCAACCGTTGCACCAGCCACCAATCTTACATTGAAAGTCAAGTTAAACAGCACAAATTACAGCCTATGGAGCAGACTTATGAAAATTGCACTTGGGGGCCGAGGAAAGAGCACCCATATCACAGGGCTTCCTCAACCTCCTCTACCCTCAGATCCTGCATATCCTGCATGGGAACAACAGGATCAATTGGTCTTCACTTGGATAATCGACAATATCGAGGATAGCCTGGTAAACAACGTTTCCAGGTACTCTACCGCAAAAACATTATGGGACGGACTTGCGGTTACTTACGGGTCAGGCAGTGACCCGTTACAAATCTTTGATTTACACAAAAAATGCTATACGATTAAGCAAGCAAACAGACCACTGGAAGCTCTCTGGGATCAATTCCAGGGGCTTTGGATGACAATTGATACACTTGACCCTAATCCTATGGAATCTCCAGGAGATATCGCTACTTACGCCAAGAAAGTGCAGGAACAACGTCTTTACCAACTGCTTCTAGCAGTAGATGATCGATATGGAGATACAAAAAGGGAAATTCTTAAACGGGACCCCAGACCCTCCGTTGAAAATGCATACAACGAACTCAGACGGTCAGAAATTCAGACCGGAGTTCTTAAAGTCACCCCATCAGATTTACAGTCATCACTTGGGGTGGGGCAAGGTTTGGCCATTACAGGACCAACTACACAAAACAAACCGAAAGGGCCACAACCACCATGCTCAGGCCAGTCATCACGGCGTGGTGGTAACGAAAAAGGTCCGGAGTGTACCCACTGCAAACGCAAAGGTCACACTCAGGAGAAATGCTTCAAACTGCATGGATATCCGGACTGGTGGGAAGAGTTTCAGAAGAAGAGAGGAGAAAAAGGGGTGGCAGCCCAGGCAGCAGCCGGAGAAGATGGAGGCAGCACCGAACCAGGAAAGGAAACAGAGGAATCAGCGGCGGGAGGTAATAGGGTTAGAGGAAACTCTAACCCTAATCCCACTCTTATATACAATGTTTTTTCAAATATTGCAAAACTAGTCCCTAGGTCTAAAGTTCATACCAACACTAGTCCACAAGTCCCGGATATCCCTGATTCCACCCCTGCATTTTTCACAAACTTACCCGCAGCCCTGGAAAAAGAAAAAACTACATATGACCCCCCACAGTCTTCGCCCAATCACAAGTCCACCCCAACTGTTCCCATAATTTCAGAATTACCCCAGAACTCTCCCACTATATGCAATCTAACCCACACCAAAACCAATACCTCGTGGATCCTTGATTGTGGAGCAACTGACACCATGACATACGATCCTTTGGACATTTTAAAACCCACTACCCCAACTAAAACTTGTGTCGAAGTTGCTAATGGAGAATCTATACCAGTTGTCGGGGGTGGATCTATATCCATCACTCCTTCATTAACCCTTACCAATTGTCTATACGTACCCACCTTGTCTTCAAAACTCCTGTCTGTGAGTCATGTTACTAAAGAATTAGACTGCGTTGTTATGTTATATCCTACTTATTGTCTCTTGCAGGACATTCATACGGGGGCAATCATTGGGCGTGGTACTGAACGCCAAGGACTGTATTTTGTTGATATTGTTGCGCAACAGGGACAGTCTAATCTTGCCACCGGGACAGCTGAACGGCAAGTATGGTTATGGCATCGCCGGTTAGGGCATCCATCATTTAACTATTTGAAACACTTGTTTCCTACTTTATTTCATTCCAGACCAAATAATTTCCATTGTGACACTTGCCTCCGGGCGAAACAAACTCGTGCACCTTACGTGTCTAATAATACTCGGGTTGATCGTATGTTCACTTTAGTTCACTCTGATGTGTGGGGCCCATCTCCATATGCTACATCTTTGGGTTTTCAATACTATGTGATATTTGTCGATGATTTTTCACGAATGACATGGCTATATGTGCTTAAACACAAATCTGAAGTCTACCACAAATTTGTTCAATTTTATCAAATGATTCATACTCAATTCGATACTCGTATACAAATACTCAGATCTGATAATGGGGGCGAATATCTCGACAAAAATCTCAGTGACTTTCTCCACACCAACGGCATTATCCACCAAACTACATGCCCTTATACACCCGAACAAAATGGTGTTGCTGAACGTCGTAACCGTACACTACTAGAAAAAACCCGCGCTATGATGTTAGACTCTAAGGTTCCGATGAGTTTCTGGCCGGAGGCAGTGTCTACAGCCACCTATCTCATAAATCGCCTACCCTCTAAAATTCTAAACTACCAAACCCCTATACAAACCTTGTCAACCCAGCACAATATTCCATCCATTTTTACCCTTCCCCCACGAGTGTTTGGATGTTCTGTCTTTCTCCATACACCCAAACACGAACGAACTAAACTTGACCCATGCGCCGAAAAGTGCATCTTTGTTGGGTATGCCACTACTCAAAAGGGCTACCGTTGCTATAACCCACGTACCCACCGCATCCATGTCACCATGAACTGCACTTTTCACGAAACAGAGTACTACTATTCCACCAACTCTCGGGTTCAGGGGGAGACCCATTCAAATAGTATAAATGAGGGAACCCTAGATTGGTTGGTGCCATCACTTACGAGTCTGACGGGAGTTCCAACACGGCAAGTAGATGGCGCCGACTGCGCTGACGATATCAACACTATACAACCAACAGCTTCAGAACCCACTACTGTTGATTTGTCACTGATGAATGCTCTGCCAGAGGTAAGTAATATAGATAATGAACAGTCTATTTCTGAAGTAAATGATTCTGACCCTAACCCTGACCATGTCCCCACAGATACTTTCCTTACTTCCTATACAGGTGCATCCCTTGAACCTTCAGGGGTATCCGATGGACTACCACAGGGACGAGTTTTACCACCCAGAACAAAGCGAGGTGTACCTCCCGAACGGTATTCACCTGTACAAACATCCAAATCATCCAGGTATCCAATCAATACTTCTTTAAACGGTGTATCTGACCAAGCTCGAAGTTTCTTTGTATCCCTGTGTGCAGAAAAGATACCTCGAACAGTAGAAGAAGCACAAAGCCAAACACAATGGAAAGAAGCCATGGATATCGAGATGAGTGCACTAGAAAAGAATGGGACATGGGAGAAGTGCATTCTTCCTCCAGGAAAGAAGCCAGTGGGATGCCGATGGATTTTCACAATTAAATACAAGGCAGATGGGAGCATTGAACGCTACAAAGCTCGTCTAGTAGCTAAAGGGTACACCCAGACATATGGAGTTGATTACTCTGAGACTTTTTCGCCAGTAGCTCGGATAGATACCATCAGAGTTCTATTCTCAATTGCTGTTACTAAGGACTGGCCTCTTCATCAGTTTGACGTTAAAAATGCTTTCCTACATGGTGAACTCTCTGAGGAGGTATACATGGTTCCGCCCCCCGGTTTTTCTAAGGGATTCAGAGACAATGAAGTGTGCAAACTGAAACGATCCTTGTATGGGCTGAAGCAGTCACCTCGAGCATGGTTTGGACGATTCACGGAAGTCATGAGACAAGAGGGGTATCGACAAAGCAATGCTGATCACACACTCTTCATCAAACTTCGCCAAGGTATGACTACATGTTTAATTATATATGTAGATGACATGGTTATTACAGGTGACGATAAAGAAGAAATTGCCAGACTCCGAAAACACTTGTTCACAAAATTCGAAATGAAAGACCTTGGGCACCTTAAATATTTTTTGGGAATTGAAGTCTTGAGGTCTAAGGCAGGAATCTATATCGCACAAAGGAAGTACATTTTAGACCTACTAACAGAAGTAGGGATGCTCGATTGCAAACCCTGTGATACTCCCATGGTCGTTAATCATAAACTTAAAGAAATTGATGGAGCAGCTGCTACAGATAAAGGTCAGTATCAACGATTGGTGGGGAAGCTGATTTATTTGGCACACACGAGACCAGACATTGCCTATGCCGTAAGTGTGGTAAGTCAGTTCATGCATAGTCCACAAGAACACCATATGGAAGCAGTTATGCGTATTTTGCGATACTTAAAGCACACACCAGGAAAAGGGATAGTGTACCGTAATAATGGACACTTGGAGATTCAGGCATACACAGACGCTGATTGGGCTGGAAATTTAGTGGATCGAAAGTCTACATCGGGCTACTTTACACTAGTGGGAGGAAACTTAGTGACATGGAGAAGCAAGAAGCAAAAGGTTGTGGCCTTGTCCAGTGCTGAGGCAGAATTTCGTGGGATTACCAAAGGAATAACTGAGGTCTTGTGGATTCAAAAATTGTTTAGAGACATGGGTTTGCATATAAACTGTCCGACGCCTCTATTTTGTGATAACAAAGCTTCCATCAGCATATCTGAAAATCCGGTACAACACGATCGAACCAAGCACATTGAAATTGATCGACACTTTATTAAAGAAAAGTTGGAAGGAGGGGTCATTGAGTTGCCGTTTGTAAGATCAGAAGACCAGCTGGCAGATGTGTTGACCAAGGCAGTTAATGGAAGGAAATTTGATGATGTACTCTGCAAGTTGAACGTTGTTGACCCCACTGTTCAACTTGAGGGGGAGTGTTAGAATCCCAGAATTCATGGGATAATGATTGAAATTAATATTGTATATTCTTAGCATTGATTAGAAGATATTCTTGTAATTAATTAGTATTGATTAGGAATCCTTGATTGATTACTTACCATAGTGTAGGAAGAAAAAGTTGTATAAATCTGAGGCTATACCAATGTACGAAAACATACTGAATACAAGAAAAATATTTTACATCCTATTCGTGTAGACACGTTGGACATATTAGAAGCCCGCAAAAGTAGTATGATGAATAATGTAGATGAATAAGATAAAAGAAAAATATACATGAGACGTAATAGATGTATACTTTCATTCACTGATATAGTACTGAAGTAGCATGGTGAATAATGTAGATCAATAAGATAAAAGAAAAATATACAATGGTTTCTGCCTATATTGGAGTATGGGATGTCGGATGTACGCAACTATATCCATGTGTTAGAAACACACAGATGTTGTTTTTCGGTGACCTCATAATGAAAATTGCGTCAAGCTGTGTCGATCAATTACTACTTCACAATATAAGAAGCGTAACAAATTTAGTAAGTCATTTTGCTTTATTCCATCATATTTTAAAGTGAAGAAAAATTATATCTTTGACTCTGTTGGAAATGGAAAACAAAAGAAATATATATACGAGGCGTAATAGGTGTATGCTTTCATTCAATGATATGATACTGTAACAACAACAATATTACCCTATTACCTTAGAGGCTTCTGCCTATGACGGAGTATAGGGGTTGAATGTAAGCAACCATACCTATGTATTACAATTTGTGTTGTTTCTCGATGACCCATAATGATAATACCGTAACAACATAAACAGTAAAAGTATAGTTGTAACAATAGATTGGCCATCCATGAAACCGCAAAAATGGCACCATGAACAGAGGGAATCAATAAGAGACTCATAGCTCTACATCATTCAAGTTGTTAGTGTTCCATGCAAAAATCATTATTCTTGAGGAAATTTGTTAAGATAAGATCAGTAGATGTTTAGAGAGGTTGCTAATTTTTCATGTCACAGCGAATTTAAAGATATCTTTGACTGGAATCACTTCGTAGAAGCTCTCAAAGATGATGTTCAAGTCTTAGAATCTCTTCCTCCCACCATAGCAAAACTCAAACCAGTTACCAAGGTTCCTATCTCTTGGTCCAAGGCATGCAATTCCTTCTTCTCCTTTTCCATTTCCTTAGCTTACTGATTCAAATTTTGGTTTTGACATTTTCACAAACAGTTACTGCCTTTTGTTCACAGGCCAGTTATTACAGAGATTTGGTGCCATTGTTAGAGCGGCATCACGTTGTAAAGTTTACTCACACAGATTCCCGTCTCGCAAACAATGGATTAGTGCCTGCAATTCAAAGGCTCCGTTGCCATGCCATGTATGAAGCACTTCGACTTTCCAGTGATATTCAAGAACTTGCGCAAAAGTTGATTCGTAGACTCAGAGAGCGTGGAAATCGTTATCTTACACTTCATTTGAGGTATTTACCCATATTTTTGTTACATTCGAAATTGAGGATTGATATGACTATTGCCAGAAAATGACAATGCTTTTCGAGCGTAAGATTTATCAGAGTGAAAAATCAGCCTTACTAGCCCCTTAGCCTACGGTTCTGATATTGTCAAGCGTATAAAATTTAGAGTAAACCATGATAATTTAGGATTGTATTATTCTTCTGGTTTTTTCCCCACTTCTCCATATGTGATGGAAGCACTTCAAAAGTTATACAGAAAGATGAAAAGACCGATAGTTTTGTTGTGGCATTCTTAACCAATGCGACAGATGTAGGAGAAAATGCTGTCAAATGGGTATATACAAGTAAGATGGATTGCCCCGTAAGGAAGATGGTTGTGCTTGATGGAGGGCCCAAATCTAATCTACCTAGCATGATGCATTTCTTACAGTGAATGATATCAATATCACTCATGGTGCACAATATAACTTAATTTTAGCGTCAAATTGTTACTTGGGACCTGGGTACAAAAGCACAAACTTAGTTAGGGACCTAGGTGGAGGTTTTAGGGAATTGAGAAGAAACAGTGATATTTTGGCCAACAACGTTCGTTTAGCTTGTCGCTTTTTCAGATCAGCAACTTTCTTGTGATATTATATTAGAGACTTGTGCCTGGCATATGTCACAGCAGTGATCCTAAACCTATGCAGAAGTTTTCACAGCAGTAGGTCCTAAACCTATGAGAAGTGCTAAAAAATTGAGTAGTGAATATCCACTATTTTGCTGCCAAAGATCTTATAGGATCTGATATGTTCTTTAGCTAAAGAAAAACGGAGATGTACATTATCTTGATGATTTGAATTACCACCCTTACAAAATCCACAGACCGTTTAGTTTTCAGAAATCTACTGTTTCATTAAAACTACCAGCAAATGTAGAAAACAATTGCATGTTCAGTAGTATCAGTATACAACACTTGGCAATCTGAACAAATGAACAAATTCAGTTGGAAAAGTGAGAGACCCTGATCAAGAACTTACTGTATTGTGTATAATTTGCACACACACACACACACACACACACACACACACACTTCAATCAAGTCAGAGTAAGTTATTTCGAGGTTTAAATCAGGAAAATCAGATTAGAAATGCCATCTCAGATATGGAAAGGACATGCTTGCCTTCACTGGTTGCGATCACAACCTCACTCGAACAGAAAGTGATCAGCTTCAGAAACTGCGGTACAAGGTAAAGCATTGGAAGCAAAAACAGATCAACAGCACTGAGCAGCGGCTACGTGGCAGGTGCCCCATGACTCCAAGGGAAGCAGCCTTATTTCTTCATGCTCTGGGGTTCTCTTCTGACACCACAATCTACATAGCTGCCGGGGAGATTTTTGGTGAAAGAGGACTTGGTGAATTCAAGAAAAGGTTTCCAAAAACGTTTTCTCATTCGACTCTGGCAACAGAGGAGGAATTTAAACCATTCCTGGGGCGGTATAATAAGCTTAGTGCATTGGATTATGTCGTGGCTGTTGAGAGCGATGTTTTCACTTACACATATTTTGGAAATTTGGCCAAAGCTGTTCGTGGACATCGCATGTTTCTTGACTACCGGAAATCAATTGACCCTGACATGTAAGTAAACGCTTATGCTACTTTTGTTTTTTGTTTTTTTTAGGTTATAATCATTTATGCTTCTTCTTCAATCAGTCCCACTGCCTATTTGCTTATTGAAAATCCTCTTATCGATCAGTAAGATTATGATTTCAAATTCACCAAAATATTTTTTCACACAATATGCTGTGGCGCTATTCTCACAAGTTACTTTCATTAGGTTAATCTATGTCACCTTTTTTACAGCTTCGTATGTGTGCCCATTTTTAGCAAATATTAGTAATGTGGCCAATTCATGATGACATACTCATTATTCTGAAGAACCAGCATGCATTTTTCTGATTGTGTGCAACTTTAATATTACATCTTTGGTTTCAAAAAGAAAAATTATTATTACATCTTCAGAGTGTAAATGATTAGTTTGGACTTTTGACATATCCCATCAACATCCAGTTTTGCCGCTAGTGCTAGTAACTCTGCTAGAGACATATGAGTCCTTTTTGGGTCAAAGCTTTAGCATCTTACTTTTGATGTCCTATTTTATTAAGTACATCCCCATCTCATTCATTCGAATGAAAGGGAGTCTAAACATAATCAAAATGGAGTGCAGATAAGAAGCCCACAAACTTATGTAAGTTTTCGGTGCTAACAGCCCGATCAAGCCCCAGCTTTGGTACTTGCTACACAAAATGCAGAGAAATTTTCTCTAAATAATTAGCAAACCAACAAATGAAGTGAACTGTTGCCAATTTCTGTGTCACAGGCCTAGATTTATCAGACTGGTTGATCAGCTGGATGGAGGCCTTATTAGCGCAGAAGAATTCTCTTTGAGGACAAAAAGTATACATAAGAACAGAATCGGGGGTCCTTCTTACAGAGAAGTAAGAAAACCTCCAAGACTGGAGGAACCCTTCTACGCAAATCCTTATCCTGGTTGCATTTGTGAAAGGTAACTCCAGATATCCCAAGTGCTGCAGAAAGTCGAGAGAAGCTCCCATGAGCTTAGCAAGCAATTCAGATACCAAGCTAACACAAAAGGCAGATGCTGCTAACTGGGAAAGCAGAAATATGCAAATGAACTCTAAGAAAGAAATTTGCAGGAGCAGCGGCTTCATCTTCTAGGGTAGAATAGGTGAAGTAGTTCTATGAAATGAATTAATCATTGTATCAACTTATGTCCACTTAATCCAAGGATTGGATTCAAGTTAAGTTTACCTTTACTTTCCCATGATCTAACCATAGGCAGAATGGTTCCAGGGGTGAAGCAGCAAAATTTCCACGGTTTTCCCCATTTTTCCTTGTAGAGATTCGGCCGATTTAGTCTGCGCATTACTACTTGCAGGCCGAAAAGTATGTAGAAAAAGATTGGTGATAGGATGTAGAAGAGTCATTCGGAAACAACTTCTATGTGTTTCTAATACATATGTATGGTTGCGTTGTAGACCTCCTATAACCTCTATGGGTCATTCGGAAACAACCGGAAATGTAGACCTCCTATACCCCACCATAGGCTGGAGCCTCCAAGGCAATGAGGTAATGTTGTTATGTAGAACTGCACTAGGCAATGTGCCTTAACAGCATACAGGACAAACATGTACATGTAATGTCCAAAACCTTTGTTTTGTGAATTGGACATTTAACAGTTCTCCCTTGGATTTTTTTGCTTCTACCATTCTTCGTATGCTGTCCACGTCGAATGATGCAGAAATAGAAGTATGTAGTCAGGGTAATCTTTCTGTAAATTTTGTTCTGATCAAGATACTGGGCGTCGATCAGGTAAGATCTATAAAGTTCTACATAATTAGCTATACCAATCAAGAAAAAGGATAGAAAATGTAAGTACAACAAGAAAAAGCAACAAAAATGTTCTGCTACTGCTGTTTCTTTGAATGGCTTGAGACAGCTCCTTGTTACCCAGCTCCACATTCTTAGTAGCTTCCACCGCCTGCACACAATATAATGTAGAAGGAAACTATATTAGGTAAGAATTTGCAGACAGAAGAAAATGGACAATACGGTAAGACCGGCAAAATGTTGTCGAGCAAAAAAAAAGGCGTTCCCGGTGTACTAGACTCCCGCGTTTGCACAGGGTGTGGAAAGGGCCGGATCGCTTCGCGATCTGATATACACAGCCTTACCCTACACTTTGTGCAAGAGGCTGTTTTCGCGGTTCGAATCCGTATCACAAAGCAGCAACCTTACCAGTTGCTGCCCGCCCTCTGTCGAGCAACATTATGGATTTTGCACTAATGGAGAAGTTCAGCTCTTTCAGACAAGGTGTTCATTGCAAATACTGAAATCTGGTAGCAAAATTGGGCATCTAATAGCTGTATTACTGAATCTGAAGAATTAGTCTAAGAAATATGTAAAATAAATGGTTCTTTTGGTTAATATTTTACTTCCTTCCAAAATAGCCAGTTGAAGGGTGGCAGATGTCTTCAGATTTCTGTTTCAAGGTTTTATCAAATTCAAACAACCATGGATTACTTGGCGATTAAAAGTTGATCTATAACATTACCTCATTGCTTTAGAGGCTCCCGCCTATGGCGGGATATGAAACGATCAGACGTGCGCAACCATACCCATATATTAGAAACACACAGAGGTTGTTTCCCAATGACCCATAATGAAAATTGCGTCAAGTTGTGTCGATCAACTGTTACTTCACAATATAAGAAACGCAACCAATTTAGTATGTTATTTTGCTTTACTCCATATTCCAAAAGTCAAGGAAGAGTGTGTCATTGATTCTATTGAAGATGAAAAAAGATGAAAGGTTGATCTAAACTTTCTAAACAATCTTCTTTCACAACAAAGAGCAAGACCAGCAGCTTTTAGATTCTAGAATTAGTGTACACTACAAAAAATGCAGTTGATACTGTGCAAAAGATAACAAGAGCCATATCAGATTCTATTGTTAAATCAAGATATCCCATTCAAAAAGATAGATAAACAATTTGGAAGAATCGGTGCTTCACCAAAAAACCACAGGATGTGCAAAAAGTAATAAAGAAGCAGCAGCAGACCTGCTCATACAAAAGCTCTATTTGTTGAGCCTGTTGCAAAACATGCGTTGACATGAGATGGTTCAGTGCAGACATTTCCAACATCTTTGCCTCTGTCTGTTGTGCGGCATCCAAGAGGTTTGACAATTCGGCCTACATTGGCATGGCAAAGCCAGGACACAAACATAGTGGTTCAGTAATATGAATGGAGTTCACAAATCCTTGCACTGTAAGTGTGTCCAGGGACTTGAAATTATCCACTGCCAGAAAATAGGCTTACCTGCAGGAATCTTGTTTCATCATCTAAGATTTGCTCCTGAACTTTCAATGGGGCATTATATGACTCTGAGGATGCGACAGAATCTGATTGAGCAATTCCTGCTACATTTTCAGTGTTCGTTTGCTTTCTTTTTATTCTTGGTGTTACTCGGTTCACTGCATCTTGGAAACGTACAGCTCTCAACTTATCAAAATTCGATGTGACAGACTGAAGATTTTCACTTAGTATAAGAACCTGCAGAGCGGCATCGAATAAATATTTAAAGGAGAACCATTCAAAAGATTGAAATAGAAAAAGAACTTCAATAGAAAATTCATTACCATCGGTCCTTTTAACAGCACTTTCCTATTTGAACGCTTGTAAAGAGCATATTTGCTCTCCCCTTCCTATTTTAGCATGAATTGATTAACCAAATGACCGGCTTTCTTTCTTTGACAACTATTTTTACAGTATCTTTGTGCTTTTTACTGGTTCCCTCTCCCCCCTCCCCCTCAACTTTCACGATTTTGCCAGTACTACAACTCTAGTGATTCCACAAGTGAACAAGATTAAAGAAGCCAATTATGCAATGTGACAATGATTGAAGCCCTAGTACGATACTGCAGTATATTTCACAACCAAAGATTTTGACAATGTCCTCCATATAGTTTCTGAGAAAGAATTTTTCTCATTGATTTAGCCACTACAGCCAAATGAAAATATGAAAAGGACAGATAATTGCATCCGGATGTAAGTTACACAGAGAGACGGAGAGGGAGCCACTAGTTAAAAATGAAAAACAGATGACTTATCTAAAGGAAAGGAAGTTTATATAGATATGCAAACCTAACACACTTGAAAATCCAATAAAAGGCAGAACTTCGTACCACCCCGTGTTTGTGAGCAATAGTGTCAGCATTCTTATGGTCACGCCTGATACCAAGCCAACCCTTTGAATTTGCTTCTTCATCATTTATCATACTCTTAAGAACATCAATCTGATCTTTGCATGCTTTAATGAATATCAACACCTGCAAAAAGTCAAGCTTTACAAAAATAGATGTAGATAACAAGCGCTATGTTGGCAAGTATACTATCTATACCTCTTAACAGGAACCAGAGAAATTATAACAAATAGACATATGGGTTTCAGCATTCTTTGCTTTTCTCCCTCTCTCTCTCTCTCTCTATTCATCTTTATCTTAATTTTCTCATATTTTCTGGGGTTGGGGGTTAGAGCTCTGAGGGTATTCGTATAAGACAGTTCCTCATGATATTGCAAGACTTCTTTCTAGTTCTTCACAAGTAATAAACAAACAGCAGATAACTTACTTCATGTTCAATGCTATCTCTTTCCTGTTCAGTGGTCCGGTGCAAATCTACATAATCCTTTTTGTGCTTCATTAAGAACTGTTGCAAGGCTTCGATGCTTTCTAGCTGGAAATTAAATGAAAAAATTATGTCATACAAACAGGTGTCTACCCAAACGAGTTCACAGACTGATAAAAGGAACCCTTGACAAGAGTAAGACAAGATGCATAGATTGATAAAACAAACCCTTGATCATTTAATAGAGTAAGAAAATCAGATTCTACATAAAAGCCATAACAGATTCATCGGTAACAACCACCTGACTTTCACATACATATTGAGAGCTGTTCATAGGCAATTCAGTTAAAATGGTCTAAACAATGTAGAAGATAAAGAGACATATCTCGGCTAGCAATTACTTACAGTCTTCAACGCAGCTCTCATGAAGGGTGTCCTTTCACGTCCTTTATGAATTACAAAAGATGCCAATATATTTGCAGTTCTCGTCTGTCAACAAGAAAAAACTCTTAGACAAAGACTGCATAAAGTTTAACAATACATAACTATAAGCAGCAAAAACCCAGAGAAAAATATGGAAGCATAAACAAGTAAGAAGCTGGAAGCCTCACAATATCAAGAGAAGAAAAAAAGTAAAAAAAGGAAATCAGATATTTCTCTTTAGGTATTCATCTAAAATTTTAATGTTGAAGTTTCAGCAATGTAGTGAGAGATTGTCTATCACATTCTTTGCCACATCCTCTATTCCACCCAATGAGATTACATTAGATAGACTAGTTTGGTAACTGTTTACTACACTTGGTATAATCTCATTGGTTGCGAATATGTGAGAGATGATGTGATAGAAGATCATTCGCCAAAATATCCCCCCTCCTCCCAATCCCACCTCCACACCGACCCATACACACAACAGACCTCAAAGAAAGTTCATTTCTTTCAATGACGAGCCAGATAATCTACAATACTTGAAGACATCGACAAGCTAAACAATTTCTTTAATCAACGTAGTTTACCTCGCTTAACCCCAATGAAATTGCACTTCGGCGGACAGCATCTTTGAAATCTTCGTTTCTGTCTCTGACTTTTGCCATTATTCCAGCTTACACCTAAATGCACAAACACACTAGAAATCAGTCATACCATCTCACTAAAAATTCTGGAAAAGAAAAAAAGAGGAAAAAAAGAAAAAGCATAGATCCGACTCGGCCAATTTTCTGATAGAAACAAACCCATCTAAACTGGACACGGTGAAGAAGTGACGGAATCGAATTTGTGAGTACTAACTATTTGGAAAAGAAAAAGAAGAGAAATATTTCAAGAATGGAGTGGAAAAAAGTAATACTCAAATTCGCAAGCGGCGGCGATTCACGACTCAGTTAAAAGGGTGACCTGGAGTTTCACAGAGAATTGCAACAACGAAGCTGTCATAATATAGTAAGTAGTAACAATCAAAAGAATTGGAGGGCAACTTTAGAAAATTGGGGAGAAGTACTGGAAAGGAGGAGGAGGAAGGCTGCAAATCTTTTCGCAGACCGACCAGGCTGGAAGAACAGGGAAAAAAGCCGAGGGGGAAGACGAAATATCGCCGGCACGGTACACATGGTCCGGTCCGATCTGATATTGGATAATTTGACAAACCGGACTTTTTGTGACAGTTTTTTTTCTTTTTTTTTTGGTGGAAAGAGGATCTTTATTAATAGAAACAAAGCTTACATTAACGTACATAAACTGCTATTCTACGAAATAGAATTGTCATCTATACTACCCCTGATTTTACATCTATTTACAAAGTCCAAAGTAGTAACTCTCTGTAGAATATCATTACGAACGTGCCACGTGCTGGGCATCGACAAGATCATACCATGAACCAACTGGTTCCGCCAATACCACAAGCTGGATATGGTCTGGCGGAAAATATACCGCCATTCCACCTTTATGACAGGATGCTGCCATAAACAAGCAACATTCTCCATAACCCAATCCAAAGAGTTAGCCGCATGGAAGAACTTATCCGGAGCCAGTGGGTGAATGAGCTTACTCCATACTTGTCGCATCTAAGGACAATCTCTAACTGCATGCATATTATCATCCTTCACATGACCACACAACCTACAATGACTATCAGAGAGTATTCGACGTTTATAAAGAAATGAGCCTGTAGGAAGGCCAGCATAACAAATCTGCCATAGCAGCATATTCAGACGAGAAGGTCCCTTCATCTTCCATATTTTACTTCAATGTTGGTGATGTATAAGAGATGGTTGGTCGACCAAGTAATCATAGGCGCTAGCCACCTAGAATTGGCCCGAAGGTGTCCGGTTCCACCGAAATGTTTGACCATCGTCTTGCATGTTAGATGTCTCCAAACCATCTCGCAATAACGGTACCGTACTCTGAATGTGTCGCCAAATAGAAGACGTGTTGCGAGAGGGGCGATTCCAAACCCAAAGTTTATCATGTCGAGTGAGTAATTGCCAACCTAACTTTGCTAGCATTGCAATATTCATGGCATGAAGTCGTGTAATCCTAAATCCTCCAACATTCTGTATTGGACCGATCAATAAAATATTTAACCGAACTAATTTGGTTTCGGTTTGAATTCGGTTTTTCTCAATATATATAATTACCCCAAATTTCATTTTAATAGCGTAGCTGCCCTTTGGCCTTTCCTTTCGCCTTCAAACCTATATATATACACAAAAAAACTTTTAAGTCTAGCGGTTGAGTATCATTTATCCCATTCTCGGTCACGAGTTCGATTCCCCTCCCTAATATATATATATATATATATATATACATATATATATATATATATACATATATATATATATATATAGCGAAAAACCTTTAGGTCTAGTGGTTGAGTAGCATTTATCCCATTCCCGAGTTTCGAGTTCGATTCCCCTCCCTAATTTTAATATATATATATATATATATATATATATATATATATATATATATATGTATGTATAAACATATCCACTTCGGTTTTATGAGTTTCTAAAGAAAAGCCAAATCAAATAAATCAGTTTGGCTTTTATTGACTGTAAAACCATAGTTTGTTCTTACTGTTTGTATTAGTTTGGTTTAAAAAATTGATCCAGTTTTTAAAATTTTTGTACAGCCTTATTGGATAGAACATGATCTTGTTTTTAAAGAAAAAAAATTTGGTTTTATTGATTATAATCAAACACATTTTCACTTAAACATTTTTGTTATATTTTTCAATTATCAAAAAATAACATTTGTGAAGTAGGAACAAAGATTAAAATGCGCATATTATTTTATACTTGATATTATTGATAAATTATTGATAACTGAAATATAGTCGTCTGTAAACAATTTTTTCCTTCATGTTTTGCCTTATCTTTCTGGCAAAAGATTGAATCCCAATCTAAAGAGCCTTACTGTCCTAACTCCAATAAGCTGCGTGGAGGATGTAAATCAGGAGTTCATCGGCCTTCTAGAT
This sequence comes from Eustoma russellianum, assembly GCA_036186865.1. NCBI lineage: Eukaryota > Viridiplantae > Streptophyta > Magnoliopsida > Gentianales > Gentianaceae > Eustoma > Eustoma russellianum. The sequence goes on along the minus strand of AP025074.1, from coordinate 1,016,302 downwards.
TGAGTGAGATCTTACACAGTTACCCACACAAGGTGCCTCCACAAACCAGACCTTTGGCCTAGCAGCAGAGGAACACCCACATTGTACGTGTCCTTAGATCAAACTCATAACCTTTTTATGACAATCCGTAACCCGAGTACCACCTGGATTATGCCATGTGAGCTGTTTTGCCTTATCTATTGTCAATGCTTTTGCTTCCCCCTCCCCCCTCTTCTGTAAACAATTTGTAATTCCATACCATAATGTTTTGTAATTCAATGGACGGATCACTGTATTTCCTACTAATCTTACTGGTTATCCACTTATATAAGATTGTAGGGGTCTATGTTGTTATATACAATGACACGTATGACTTGAACAAAAGTGAAAATTTCAATTATTTTGTGCATTGAAAACAATTTTAATTTAAACAATAATGTACTAGTGTACTAGGAACATTTGCATCAAGCGGAGTTCAAATTTTTGTGCCAAGCAAGAAATAATGGATAACTGAAAAATGGCCCTCCTTAGTCACTACAAGAAATCATCAATTTACATACCGTATTTAACGACCCTTTTATATGCTGTCGCTAATTTGTGACCATTTGGGAGGACATTCGCAATTTTTATAATTAGCGACTGTTTTCCCAACCGTCTCAAATACAGTCGCAAATTTACGTCTGTCTGAAAAACGATCGTAAATTTACGACCGTTATGAAACCCGGTGGCAATTTAGCATCCGTTTTTGCAACCGTCCCAAAAATAGTGGCAAATATGTGATCGTCTCGAAAACGGTCACAAATTTGCGACTCTAATAAAAAACGGTCGTAACTTAGCGTCCGTTTTTGTGACCGTCCTAATAATAGTCGCAAATTCACGATCGTCACTATTTTCCAACCGCTTTCAAACAGTCGCAAATTTCATTTACCAACCACTGTTTACCGACCGATGTTTAGATTCAGTCTACCGACCGTCTTTTAGAGTTATCGACTGTTCTAGGCGGTCGGTAATTAGGTTTTTTTTTTTTTTTTTTTTTTTTTTTGTAGTGAGTCCTGTTTAAGCAAGCTGTTATATATTATGGACTAATGTCCGGAATTTGCACCGTTACATAGTAAATGCTAATGTCCATAACACAAACAAGCTGTTATATATTATGGACTAAGGTCCAGAATTTGCACCGTTACACAGTCAGTGCCAGTACAGAACTCAAACGGTTACACAAAATGGAGTGTTCTCCAGAATTCAAAGGGTTACATAGTAAGGACTAATGTCCAAAGCTGTAAGGTAGATAAACGAGAGATACGAAACACACATGAAAGAGAGTAACACACAACATGGAAATGAAATTTTAACTTAAGACTTCAGGAACAGATCAACAGCAAAGATATTGCATGTTGCTGTATATCTTTAGACTTGTCTATAGTTTACGGCCCAAGAGTTTTGGGATCATCACAGACCTTGTTTCCACCAACATTTGTTACGCAATTCCCACAGTCACTAAGAATGCATGTGTCATCCCCATGATTTTCACAAGGAATCTCAAAGCATTCCATCTGTCTTGTCTTTCGGGAGACGGTGAAGCTTTCCGCATGTTTGATCCCACCTATGGAAATCCAGCGCAAAAAGGTTAGTTGATAACCCCATATTTAGTGAGACATAGAATAAGATCCATTGTAAGAGAAATCAAGGTGATCCATGATAATCAAGGTCATCCATGGTACCTGCAATAACATTTACATGCTGAAACCTCTTTCATGATGACATGGCAAATTTAAGAGGTAACAAATATATAAATCATGGGTAGTGAAAAGACCATAGGCGAGAGCATCTAAATTAATGGGTTAATATAAAAAGACCAAAGTGTAGATAGTTGTAAGAGAGTAGTACTAGATATGTAGCTGAATGCACTTAGATAACGTGAGACACAAGTATCCCATCATGCGAGAAATGAATTCTAACACGATAGGCAAAATATGACTGACCAGAAGAAACGAGCAAGGTGAAGGCAAGAACGAGCAGAAGCTTTCTCATATTTTTCTTTTTTTTCTTGGCTTGAAACTCTGAATCTCTTAAGCTGGGGCTCCTTGGTCTGCATGAGGGTGTCATAAATTTATAGATCATAAGTGTTGAAGAAACCGGTAGGCCCCACGACAATGAGGCCGTCCATCAAATTCAACCAAGTATTTTAGCCTTCTATTTTCATTTACAATACATTTAACGACCCACTCTTCTTTGATTTTAAAATATAATAAAATAAAGCAAAATAATTCATTAAATTTGGTGCGCTCCTTATATTGTGAAGCAGCAGTTGATCGACACAGTTTGACGCAATTTTTCTTATGGGTCACCGAGAAATAACCTCTGTGTGTTTCTAATACATGAGTATAGATGCGTACATCTATCACTTATATTTTGTCATAGGCAGAAGACTCTAAGCCAATGGGACAATGTTGTTATTGTATTCACATGAGTTTATTTGACTAAATTTTCGAGTGTGCCTTTCTGCATACAGATGGAGTTCAATTGGATGATCAGTCGTTGAGTTCAAGGGAGGGTAATGACAAATGAATTTAAGAAAAAAAATCGATAAAATTAAGGGAGAAAAGTCCTATCAAATCATCTACATCAAACTCTTCATTAAATACATTGATTATTTAGAATAAAAACAAAAAGGGACGAGACATTTATTCAATGGAATGAAAGGAAAATACAAAGCATCAATTTGATAAATAATATGTAGATACTCGTCCCGAGCCCTAATATTTGAAACGACTATTTAGCCGTATTTCACTAAAGAAAATACAATGTGTCGGTACGATTTAATTACATGTCAACAAAGTGACACAAATCAATGTCAGCAGAAGTCATAAAATAAAAGCCTCAAAATATCCATATCATTATTATAAATGTCTAGGCAATTCTAAATCAATACAAATGTCATAACTTACTAAAAATTACGAAATCTCGAATGTATAAATCCTTAACTCCCAAAAATAAGAGTATGCACATAACCGTAAATGATCTCTCAGCAAATTCTCGAAATCCTCAATAGTCTTCTTCGGTATCATCCTCTATGTATGCTATATCATATCCCTATCTCTCTGCAAAACAACGATGGGGTATAGTATGAGCGACATACATCGTCTAGTAAGTAGCCTCACTGTACTTACCATGAGATCATACACGTGAAAACAAGTGTTATCAAATAAATAACGATATAGAAAATAACATGTTTCTATCTGTAAATAAGAATTACCATTATGCCCTTATAACAATCAACCATCAAGTTCAACGATATCCAATCAACAAATTAACCAATCGATAGTCAATCAAGTGTGAGTCCAATCAAAAACCGATGATGCACTTTTCAAATCGATGCGATGCGATTTCCAAAAGCCAATTTTCGTATTCAAATTCAATTTCAAATGTACACATTTTTGATTTTCAAATCCAATTTCAAATCTTCGATACGGTACGATGCGATACGATGTTCGATATGATACAATGCGATACAATATTTCAATCAATGATACCAATATGATTTCGATGCAATGGCCATGTCACTTTTTCTTACAAGTGACTTATGCCGAAAGTCTTACGAACTGATCCCCCAAGTCAAATATACCACATGTGCTCTGCCGAAATAGTCAAATATGTCTGGACGCTCCAATTGACGGTGCTATATTCCCATGCGCTCTATCAAAATAGTCAAATATGCCCGAATGCTCCTTTTGTTTGGGACCAATCCAGCTTATCAATATATTTTCCTTGTAACAGCGACTTTTAAAACATGCGCTGCACGATTTCAAAACAATTTCAAATGTCGATGTTTTCCAAAACAATTTCCAAATGTTAGATATTTGAAATATTTTTCAAACGATCAATTTCAATCAAATCAAATATCAATCAATTCCAATCATATCCAAATACAAATATTCGATGTCAAATACGATCACATATCACTTTCAATTTCGATGTCCCAGTAACAACCACTCACGTGCATCTATATACATATATATGTCCATGTCCATACATGTGCATATACACGTATATACATACGCATATATACATACACGCACCTCCCTCGACCTATTTTTCTTCCAACCCACTATCCACCTCACCTCACCTTACCCCCATCACCCTCGTGCCCCTACTGTGCAGCCCCATCAGAGCCACCGCCATCCCCCACTCCCTCAGCCCAACCTCATCCCAACTCTCCCAAATTCCTAACTCCACTCAACCTACTTCTTACCTCTCATTCTCCCTCCAAAATACACACCACCCACATTTTCTCACATCTAACACCTAATGCAGCAAGCATGATTCATGTCTAATACACTGTCCCAAAAATCGCCGTCACAAGCGTTGCCACGTGGCCGCACGCACCGCCTCATGTGCATCCACGCACAGCCACTCGCCGACGCGTGTGGCTCACGTGCCGCCGCTGACCGCCGGCTCCGATCATCAAAATTCTTTTTTTTTTGATTTCCAACCTATTCCTTCCATCAAACTATACAAATTTCCGACTTATACCACTATTAAATTCACCTAAAATCGATACTGAACCACTAATTTATTCGCTCATAAAATCATACAAATTCATCGATTACGATTCATATGTCTATCGAAATTGTGTCACATACGCCATAGGCAGCCTTGGCCAATTACATGACCCCTCATATAACCCTCCAAATTCGGTCGTAACATACAATTCCACAAACTCAGTTACATATCCAAATATATATATACACATATACATATATATACACACACACACATATATACACACACACACAGATATATATATATATATATATATATATATATATATATATATATATATATATATATATATATATATATATATATAGAGAGAGAGAGAGAGAGAGAGGGAGAGAGAGAGAGAGAGAGAGGTGGATATAGATATAATTTGGGGATTTCCTATTAGGTTTAGGTATTTCATATAAGCATAATTCCTAGTTTGTTCATATCCCTTCTTTTTCTATTCCCATCCAATTACTATAAGATAGCTTTTGGATGTATTCTATACACATATCTATTCTTTTAGGTATTTTCCTTCCCCTTTTATTTGTTTTACCTTTATTATTATTATTATTCACCTTTTTTTCCTTTTGAAAAACCTGTAAGGTCCGAAATACACTCTAGAGGGGGGGGGGG